>CALYDF020001306.1:0-25043 GCA_944474145.2 Dicrocoelium dendriticum
GAAGGAAGATCATTTGTCCGCTCCATCAGATCCCGATCCTTACATTTGAAGTTGACTAGAGAATAGATGATTTTAAGTCCCTAGGAGATAATCAGTCGTGCATATAATGTAAACATGAGTCGGAAGAGCCTCGGAGTAGAATGACAGCAAGTCTAGAAATAAAGTGGGGCATGTTGTAAGCCGCAGTGGAGCAATGGAGCAATGCTTTACGACGGTTCTACAAGTGAATGTTTGTCATGTCCTGTGGGCTAGTGAAGAAAAGTTCGAACCGAAAAGCCATGTCAGTAAAAGGTGTGAAATACATGATTTGCCGTGGGTTACGGAACAGTGGAAGTTATAGCACCCAGGGTAAGTGTGACAGAGTATAGTCAAGACCTCTTTTGAAATGGGTTAAAGTAAAAGCAATTACTACATGTTCCGGGAGGGCTTTCCAAGGCTGTGAAACTCGAAGAAGAAGTTTCATCGACATTCCATTCGGCTGTAGTGCGCGACAAGCTTAAACCGATGACTCCTTAGAGCTGTATTTTACTGCTTTTAAAAAAATTATTACCTGTGGTTGGGGTTTCTCAGGATCTGATACACGAGTATGAGATCGCTTCTTAAATGCCTGTAATGTCTGCTGAATATTTTGTGGATTTTCAGCCTGAGTGGTTAGAGAAGGCGGGAGGAAGCTCTAACCTTCTTTGTTAACTAACGTTTTGCGGTATCGAGTGTGGTGAGGTGTTGCTTCTGCCATGGTTGTCACACTTGAATATCATATTCCGTGTGCGGCCTCAAATACGCGCCAAACATTTTTGGTAAGATTGAGGTGTCAAAGTTCCTGAAAGCTTTACGAAGAAGACATAAGTGTTGAGGCCTTTTCAGTCTGCCTTATACACCCAAAGTTCGCCTGTACAAGTATGCAATGATTGCACCGTTGAGAAGCTCGCTGTAGAATTTCTGGTTCTAGGCGATAGTTATGAATACTCTGACGGCATGTGCACATGATTGTGCGATTTGTGGTGTTTAAATGCCGCATTTTCTCCATCGACCATGCGTACACTTTGTTTAGGTCATCCTGTAAGACTGTGTAATTATCCACTAAGGCGATAACACGCTATATCTTTAAAGCACCTGTTAATGGCAGATTGTTTGAAGACAACACAGTTGCAAGATCATTTATGAAAACCAGGAACAGGTGTGATCTGAATACCGCGCACTGAGGTACGCCGCACTGAACTACGATTAGTTCCGACAGGGTGCTGCAAACATTCACATTCAGATGACATTGAACGATAAAGTCGCCTAACCTTCCTAGAACGGGATTGTCGATATCACAATTCTGGATTTTGTGCGGTAGAATGCAGTGGTCCATGCGGTCGAATGCCTTTGAGAAGTCAAGGTAGGCAGCATTAACTTTTTAGATCAGCTTCTACAGATCCAGCCCAGCTTATACGAGCCCTCAACGGATTAGTGATGAAGTACCTATTTCGGTTAAATCTGTGCTGCTGCGGAAAGCGCAATTTGTTATTCTTTAGGTAATCCATGAGCGCCCCATCTACAATGGACGGTAATATTGAAGATCACCGGATGTAGTGTAATCGGAAGAAAATTCGCTGATTTTAACACTTATGTAGATTAGAGTGATGAACCCGTGCTTCCACATCTTGGGGACGTGCATCCCATTAAAGCCGCTGAAAAAGTGATGCTAACGGCTCAGCTAAGCTAATGGAGGCAACTTTCAATTCCTTCAGACGAATGCCGCCCGCACCCGGGGAGTTGTATTCCCGAAATGACATCAGCCAATTCAAAACAGCCGCGTTTGTGAAAGACATGTGGTAAAGGCCTGATGGCGGCAGAAGCTGCGTAGGCATGGTGTAGGATGCACAATTTGGGAGGTACGGCGAAATTGTTGTCCAAGAAAGTTGGCCGCCTGTTGCGCCGTTTTTACTAACCGCATGCAAATTGCAGAGCCGGAGTACTGTGCTTAAAGCGACGAAGTGTGTTTATGCATATGTATGGTAGATTTTGGTTTAAGCAAAGCTTTACCATAAGGTCTTGTTGGTTCTTTACTTGTTCCTATAGGACGACTTTGACACCGTGGTTCCTTTGTGTGGTACAGACGCTCCAACTATCCTCTCTCGGTGAGGCTAGGTGCGAGCGTCATGAAAAATCCCTCAATGTTATGTATTTCCGGGTCCAGCTCCTTAGGAACTACTTCCACTTTTTGGGTCATTGAATTGTGGTTTCAGCTGTGTTTGCTACGATCCTGTTGAGTCTATCGACAAATGTACCGCAGGCCACTTCATGAGACCATTCATTTAGGAAAGACCATCTAGTCGCACCAATGATTTCGGACAGGTTATCATAGTTGAGTATGAAGTAATTCTCAGTACTTTCTTTATGATACTCTGCATGGCACAAGTTTTGGAATACCAATGTCTCGTGATCATTGCAACCTAAAGGAGTGCACGTCTTTACTACGTGAATCCTGAGCTCCTCGTTAGTAAAAACGAGGTCCAAGATGACCGGTTTATTTCCTGTACTGGACAGCGTTGGTGCAGTCAAGCGTTCGTACGGCGGTGAATCAGCGAGTATATCTAGCTCATCCGCCTTGAATTCCTCAAAGATAGCGTGACCGTAAAATCGTTCCGGTAGATTCTTCATAGAGAAAGATAGAGCCTGCTCCATTTCTAAAGTGTACATTGGTGGGCGGTGTAGAACGGCCACTAGGCATCTATCGCTCTAACTTCGGCCTAGGCAGCACCATAGTACGTCCACAGTTTGAATCCTATGGTAGTTTACGCGCTCAATGAGAAAATAGAAACGGTGGTAGAGGATTACACCGCGTCCCTTTGTGGGTCGGATTTTGCGCAGGATTGGCAACCAGGTAGTGAGATTTTGGCGTCAGCAATCACGTCGTTCAGCCATGTCTCGGTTACCATGATGAGGTCCCAAAAATTGAGGTTTGACGAGCTCCTAGTTCTGCTAAGCTACTGAGAAGCTCTTGGGCGTTTGTATACAAAGAATTAAGATCAATGGATGCCAGAAGCGCATTTGAACAAACATGCGTTTCTCGACAATTTACGCTGGCAACTGTGGGGCCCGCTGACAGTCGTTTTTTGGATATATTTATTACCAACAACCCGTAGCGGTTTTGGTCCGTTACATAGAGCATCCCCTACTTGGTGCTTTAGAAGCGATTTGCAACGGATCGACTATTTCTTCCTATTTCTACGGCTGGTACCTTTTACTGCGTTCTTGTCTGAAAATTGCGACAGCTGGGCTGGCAACAAATGCTCGTTGGTTTTTTGTTCCCTCATCCAATAGTGGTATGGCTTTGACCGCCTTCAGACGTATCTCTGATGGCAGCTTGGTGCGCAACTTGTGCCAAATTTGAAGTATCCTTTCAACCGTTTGTTTAGAGCATGTCTTTCAACACCACTGGACCACTTCCTGTATAGTTGGGTGATATGAGCAACCTTAACGTTGAGTTGGCAACTATGTGATCGGGAGAAAGAGCTCCACGAAAGTACAGCCATTCTTCCAATTCATGAGCTGGGGCGTACGACTCGTCGGATGACTGGATTTCGGGACACTATGGACAAATTTCGGCTTTTCGTCGCTTTGATTGCGGTATTCTCATGGGTTTTGCATCCTTTGCCGACGCTGAATCCAATGGATGTCAGGAAATACACGAACGATGTATGGCGTATCACAAATACGTTGAGCTGACAAGAGGGCAATCGCCGCTTCGTCACTCGTCGGAAATATCACCTAAAGTAGCCCTTGAAGCGGCGCGCTTCTGGGTAACTTGAATATATTCGAGGTCTGCAGACACTGTAACTCCAAGAACTCCCTTACGGTTGGTGCTTAAGTGCAAGGAACTACTGACATGGTATGTCCCAAATGTGCCAGGCGCCACAACTGAAGAAACAAACCATTTATCACAAGAACACGGGCGGAATATGTTTCATTTTCCTTCACCTGCACAGTGTGGTCGCTTAGTAAATCGAAAACCCCAAAGAGCAGATTTGCATCAATACTGCTGGCTCGAAGTTTAAAGCGATACATTTCATGCGGGACCTTCTTAAATGTTTTACTGAATACAACGAACATAAGATTCAAATGTATAACGGTATATAACGATTTCGCCCATTTCTTCTTAGCAACGAGCAAGATTGAGGTACATGAGCATGTCCTTCACACATCATGCCCTGCGTAGATAAATGCACTACAACTCTCTATATAGATATGCACAGCCTGTTTCGAGTTCCGTACCTAAATTTAAACGCTACTGATTCTAAACAACTTGGACGATATATTGCTGGATCTGGTTGATTTCCTCCTTTCTAGACATGTTTTATGGGGCCTAGTTTCCGATCCGAGCGTCTAGCTCCAGCGTCAAAGGATTCGTGAAAAACCTGAAAGCGAAGTGAGAAAACCTACTCCGCCACAGCTCTGCGGAAAAGGAGTGTAATCCATCAGTGCCGGTCGATCAGTAATAATCACCACAACATCGGTGTTCATGCTCACTTGCTTCACATGAGAGGAAAACTTATCACAGAACGGTGTTTCTTTAGCTTACAAAGCGACTGACATCTTCAGCGCCTTCGTGAACTAAAGACAAATATTCTCAAACATTCAGGCAGGAATAGCATTGCCCGGTTTGTAGCTTCATTTTGATAGAAGAAGAGCTCTTTAGACAGTGTTCTGGAGTGCTCAGCTAATGATACTTCGTATTGTCAACGATTTCGGAGCTTTATCGTGAAACAAACATTTGTGACCGTCTGGTATTTAGAGTAAGCTATTTTTGATTAAGATTGTCGGAAACGATCTCATAATTTGCGCCATCTGTATATTAGATATCTCAATTTGCCACCCATTCCACAATGGCCTATAATGACTTCATATTTGTTTTTAATCATAACGGATCTCAACAAGATTAAAACATATCACGGATTAAGGATAAAACATTGTCGACCTGTAAGCTTGATCGCCGATTACCGACCGTGGATGAACCGCTTTCGGATTTTATGAAATCGAACCGCTGTTTTGGCTAGAGCATGCATTATTTAAACTGACACGGGTAGGTAAATTGTTGCAGGCAATAAAACTCGTGACATTATTAAAGGTTAATTTTATGATTCGTGTAGGTATGATAACAGATAAAATGCTCTGACCAATTGACTGCAATATTTTACAGTGCACAAGACTCCACACATCGTCAAGTTAAGTGTGGTCGTGGATACTTCAATCCGTGTCGCTTGCAACCCTTCTCATACGCAGTGTATCGGCACGCCATAAGTTGCGATGGTAACTAGCTTAGTTATAAATTGGAATGAAACGACACAATGATCAATTTCCCGATGGGCTTAAGAATAGTTTGTCCCGTGACATATAACTGTGCCGAGGAGAGTACGAGATTTAGGATGTGCGGTATTTGGTCTAGGAAAATACGAGTGGGCATCATTAAATGTTAAAATAGTTGCAGCCAAATACAGTTTTGAGTAAGATGGTATAACATGAGATGGATAGGTAAGCACAAAGAGGAACATCCTAACAGACATCCTGAGCATTGAAATCATTTACCATTAGAAAATCCTTACCTCTACTATGTGTTTTAATCGTACGCAACAAGCAGGCTCCGGAGCCGTATGACGTTCTGTAGACGAAACTGAGCAAGTGAGAACTGCCTCCATGATGAACACGGTACCAGATGGCTTCGAATATGCTACCATGGTCACACGTAGTGACAACTAAATGCACTTATGATCCGCCTACAACAAACATTATGCTTAAACGGCCATTAATCCTTGGCTATCGAACCGACAGAGGTGATTTCTAGTGATGGATAATTCAGTGTCAGTGATTTCTGAGAGAATCAACCTTTTAGTGAAGGACATAGGGTCTAGACGCGTATCTAAGCTAAGCAACTGAAAACTATCCAGCTAATTCCTTAGACTGTCCAATAATCAAATAGCACGCGTACTCAGTTATTATTCGCTAGAGTCCGAGAGGAGCGAAAACTGTATTCTAACGGACTCCTGAATTTTTCCATAGTTCGCAAAAATGCTCTAAATGTAGGTCTGTGCAATGGAGCTTGCGATCAGCTAAGCGCCATTTGCCATCAGGTTCGGTAGGCCGTGTTCTGAAATCCTCATGAACAGACTCAGCACAGTCCAGACTACGTGTTTGCTACCGCAAATGCAATGATAGAGGTAGATGCAGAAGGCGGTAATTCTAGAGTAGTTCAGAATATAGGAGTCTCTTTTTCCCACTTCCCTCGGACGTTCCTACCTCCACTACGGCGCTTTGTAAACTCAAATTCCTGGTAAAGGATCTTCTTGCTCGCAACCGAGATTGAAGGCAGATAAATTGTTACTCAATTGTTCGCCTTCAGAAAACAGTAATATGGTCTGCCGCTGCAGCAATATTTGTTCACCCAGCATTATTTTCGCTTGAGTGACCTAGTCGCACTCTGCCGCGTTAACAGTGACGACACAAAGGTCACGCGGTGGTTGGGTATGCTTAGGTACTTGTGACTTAGGAAGACGAAGTGTTCTTGATCACCTTCTCAGTCTTAGAAAGTATGTCCAGAATTAGCTTCATTTCTGACTGGGATGTTGAACACTTAGGCTCAAGTTTATCTCCGGACTTAGGCGAATTTAAGGCGACAGATCTAGTTGAAATTTGGTAACTTGAGGCCGAGGTAGCGTTTTTATTCACAACCACCGCATATAACATTCTCATGGGACCACAGAATCAGACGTATGTTAA
The DNA here is from genome assembly GCA_944474145.2 of Dicrocoelium dendriticum. NCBI lineage: Eukaryota > Metazoa > Platyhelminthes > Trematoda > Plagiorchiida > Dicrocoeliidae > Dicrocoelium > Dicrocoelium dendriticum. The sequence goes on from CALYDF020001306.1 coordinate 6,760, forward strand.
TGGATCCCAATCTGAGGTAGACGAGTCTCGGCTGCGCTTATCCGTGGAAGTAATCGACCAGGAATAGGGTTAAGGTAAAATGCACGAAAACCCAGTGGGGTCGCGAACGTTGTGTGCCTTGAGCGTCATTAGGGCAGAATAACGTGTGCTAAGTGTGGTTAGTCCAGCAAGATGATGCCCTCTGCTCAAGGAAAAGGGACAGATGTCGCAATAGAATCCAATGTCTGGAAATGTGTTTCGTTTTAAGACCCCATACAGATCTGGATATGTGTCACTGCAAGCGATGTACAACCAACCATCAAACTAGGACAACTGCACTACTTTTAAAAGAGAAATGAACTTTAACACAGGACGAACATTAGACATCATGACCAAACGAGAAGAAAAACAATGAATACATATTTATATCGCAGAAAGCACCACGAAAAGTGTGACCGCAAATTATATCGAGAATGAAAGGCTCGGCTATGATCACACGCAGGGAAACATGACGTGTTATTTTATTTTTCAGGTGTGTGCTTCTTGCCTCTTCGGGTAAGCTGATGTGCGTAGGTGAATAATGCACTTTATTGTGTAAGTTAGGTGGCGTCCTTTGTTCGAACGAGCACAACTGCTCACCTGCTGAAAGCTTTCCAGTGCGATGTCCACCCGTTGCTTGAGCCTCAGCATGCGTGCCTGTATCGCGTCCTGCGCGCAATAGTATACCGGTGTGCGATAGCACTGGGAGGAAGGCTGCTAAAGAATTCAGCCACACAATATGTAGAAGAAAACTGTTAGAATTCAGCGGCGCTACAACTTTATGATATTTCAAGCGCCTCAGTCGACGGATGCTAGTCCCCAGGCTCGTTTTGACCACGAAGTAGGTTTTCTACAAAGCCTGACTGATAAGCTTCTCGACGTGCACGAACCGTGGTTGCGGGTGAAGCAAATCATCCATCTTGGAAAAGGAGGGGAAGGGAATTCCCGGCCTATGTGGGTCACATTTGTTGAGGAAACGAGTCCAAATTGTTACGCTATCGTCTCGGTAGGCTAAGAGGTCTAAATAGCCTTATTCTTTCCGATTTGTATCCATCGGATAGAGCGAAACTGAAGTCCACTATCCTAGAGTTGAAACGGTGGACTGATAGTGGAGAAACTAGTCACCAGATTGTAACATTTTATGTAGTTCCCAGGATCCGCCGAACACTAAACAACAGATCAGCAACTCTAAGAGTCGGTTCCGATACGTGCGTATCGGTGATTTTAACTTCGTTTCAATGCGGTGGCCTAAGTTTCAACCCTCCCTAGACGCTGTGGAATCTAGGCGCACTTTTGCATATATGGCATTCACAATTGGGTCTACATAACATGTCTGCCAATCGACGCGCGTTACACCGCATTCAGCTCCATTGTGCCTGAACCTACTGCTAATGAGTTGCGAGCTACGTGCATTTTAAAGTTACCTCCTGGAGCCTCTGGCAGCTAGTGTACACTTGATGGTGTTAGCCAGCCTATAGCTGCCACTGATCTACTCGCGTCCGCCAGAGCCGTCCTACAATTATTGGAGGACGGACTTTAATGGTTTAAATCGCGCTGCCAGTGAATTAGACTAGTCGTTACCGCAGGATTTATCTGTTGAAGCATGTTTCTCTGTTATACAACAGTGTGTGCAATCGTTGTGCGTTTCTTTCCTATCTCTCAAGTACGCAAAATCTGGACCAGTGAAGTCACATAAGTTCGACAGAGAGTATAGACAACTGGCTCGACGGCAGCATTGTGGAATAACCCACATGTCTAGCTCTACTGACGTTTATGAGGCGTATGAAAGGCAGCGGTATCTATGCAACGGCGAAAAGTTCGAAAACGTGGTCAGCTCAAAGAGGTGCTTGCAATCGCAGCGAATACGGTCCCTAAGAAGAATTTGGCTTACGTAAAACGACACTTGAGGCTCGCAAGTGAGATAGCTGTATTATAAGACACTGATGGAGAGCATCTGACTTCCAGCATTGAAGGTGTGTCCGCATGGTTGGAGCACTTCGCTTCCGTATTTACAATTGTGTATGCGCCCATGCCGAGCTCGACGGGTGCAGCGTTTGCTGAACTCGGGTACCTGAATTGCGGTGTAGAAGATGCTCGCGGTCTACTCGCCAATCAAGAAGGCATGAAACTCACCTGACGCAAGAGACGTCACCCAAGAAGCGTGTGAAGATGGATGTTCTCCAGCTACTGATGTCAAAAGATCTCCTAACGAAGGCGCAGCATGGCTTCATGAATAGCCGCTCGTGCATCACCAAACCGCTGTTGATGCGGCAGCAGCGGTTGTGCGCGTTGAACCAGGGGAACTTGGTGGATCTTATGTACATTAGCTATTGTAAAGCTTCGACACTGTGAGCGGTGAGATCCTACTCCACAAGCTGAGGATGTGGGGTGTTTGTTGGCGCACTACACCGGTGAATTAGTGACTTCCTCATTGGGAGAAAATGACGGGTTCAGGTGGATGACCACCTAACAGAATCGTACCCGTCCACTAGAGGCGTACCCCAAGGCACAGTACTGGGACACGTTTTATTCCTGATCCACATCCACCAAGTATCTTAGCTTCCCCGGCCGCCTTGCTCATTATTTTAATATGACCTGAAGATCTGGAGGAGTATTGCTTCTCCTGGCAACTGTGACCTCATTCCATAGGACCCCGACCATCTATCCCGGCGGTCTGCAGAAGTTGACCAACCGGTCAACCCGGCAAAGTCCTCTTCTATACGTATAAGAAGAGGTAGTAATGGGCGTGTGTGCACCCGGGCCAGTCACCGGTTGCATCTCACCAGTTTCTTAAAGGATCTAGGCGTACTCATAGGCCGTGGTCCCAAGTCTATCGACAACATGCACAAATAGTACGCAACAGGAATACGTTTGCTTTGGCACTTAGTCGCAGCATATGCGCTTGGTCTGAAGAGACTGCCATCAGTCTGTTCTTTTTCACTATAAGACCGGTGCTTGACTACGCATCACCCGCCTATTGCCCGATTACAAATACTGAGGTGCAGAGACTGGAGCTGGCCCAGAATTCAACCCACTGACTTATCCCCAGTTTACAGGGAATGATGCACGAGTAGCGATATAATAGAATGGTGATTTTTAACATATCATATTGTCGGCTTTGAGTCGATCTCATTATGACGCACAGGATATTGCACCTGAGACACCTCCTTATGTTGAGACTGCTGCTGCACCTTCACGAACCCAGCAGCACACGCGGACACCAGTACAAACTAGTTGTACTAGATTTAAAGCACGGTGCACACCCCTATGTATGTAGCGTCGATTGGTGTAATATTGGAACAAAATGCCTGAGACGCTAAATGACTCGAAATCGGTGTCGGTATTTAAGAGATTTCTTGACGCCAACTTTGCAGGCTACAGGTACAGGCAGCATTACGCACCCGGATAACATGTACTGCAGCTGCAATATGCTGCCACCGAACAGGAAATTGCGATGTGATTTCGAGAATGTGCCCCATCCAATAGGATGGAGCAACATAGATTTTTATCTTCTAGCTCACTATCCTTAGTATTCTCTATTCGGTATTCATCGTCAACAAGGGCAGCGCAGAGTAGCTGTTTTCAGGCCATTCGTTTTATCTTTTGCTTGCATATTATTATTCCCAAATCGAAAATGTGATTGCCCTAGACTTAAAAGTACTCAAACATTGATACCGTCAAGTGTGCAGCAGCCTATATTTGTTTCTAAATTCACTTATAGTTAATTTACCTAAAAGCGTGCTTTGTTAGCTAAAGAAGCATCGTGACATAATCTCAGAAGCATAATAAAATGGGATAAGGTCTGCAGGTAGTCAGTGCATTGTTGACACAGGGCCTAAAGTATGATCGTTTATGTAACATTTAAAGAAAGAAAAAATATTTCCTGTCAGCTAAAACTCAATTTTCTTTAGATACCCTAATATTTCGTTTTATGAAAGAGTCCCTTTAGGGCAGTGGTGCCCAAATTTTTAACACCGTGAACCAGACAAATTTAACGCCGGCCAGTTTAAGGATGAATTATATTTTGTATGTTAGATTGTTTTTATTTATTCATTATGAATTAATCGAATATAAACATTCATATAAAATAGATTACAGACGCACCAGATAATAGAAATAAATCGTAATATCGTGCTAAACCATATAAAATCTAAATCCTTGCGACCTCCGAGGTTGTTCCTCTGAAACGTGACTGTTCCATCATTAGGGAATACGAAACAAGGAAACCGAAGTGTGTTAAATGTGTCAAGGATATTCTGTTGCAATATTTTGGTTGTGTTCACTGCAGAAAAACCCGCTTCATGCATATAAGTTTTCGGAAATGGCAATAGAAACTCAAATGCACTGGTAACATTCTGAGTTTGATCCGCCTTGTGTTTCATCCAAAACACCGGCAGAGTTGTGGTCTCGAACATAGTTTTACTGACGTTATCATTGGCTATCGCAAGCACTTGATCTTCTAATTGCACAGACATGCATGTTTCGTCTGGTTTATTGACATATTGGTCCCAAATCCGTTAGTAAGGAGTGTATGGGTCATTTTAGCTAGAAAGTAGCTCGTGTTATTGCGCATACTCGCTAAATGTAAGATTGACACCGTTACTCGGGAAATAGATGTGTTCACTGTGGTTGGGCATTACGGTCACGTAAAACTAATAATATCGTCAGTTTTTATGAGGCAATCGCAGAAATGTTGTGAACCATCGTCTATATGTGTGTCAACAAATTACATCACGCACCTGGCACGAATATTTTTCGGACCATTGTAAATGGAAAATTTCGCACGGCTCCAGATTAATAATGGTCACTGACACGACTGTAAATAAGTTGCGAAATTAAATGTAATTTCTAATTTGCAGTAGGGCATGACCAAAGCAACTAAAATGATGCTTGGCACTGAATCGCCGCTATAAACGCGGAGTAGTCCATTTTCTTAATCAGTCTGATCTCCATCGCCTCCAAATTGCTTGCCTCTGTCATCCTTCACAGACTGACTGGCACTCGTGAAAGCCAGATTCGTGAAGAGCAAGCTGGATTTCGTCGAGGTCGTAGCTGCATTGACCACATCTTCACCTTGCGTCAGTTGTTGGAGCACCGTCACACATATTGGCGGCCCACCGTTGTCGTGTTCCTCGATATCAAAGGTGCATTCGATTCGGTGGATAGACATGCACTTTGGGACTGTCTACTCAGGAAATGTGTACCTGAGAAATATGTGAATATTATCCGAGCATTATATGCTCGTATCTCGGGCAGAGTGAGGGCTTACAGCATGTTGTCGTCGCCCTTTAATATCTCCAGCGGTGTGAGACAAGGATGCCCGCTGTCACCTTTCCTCTTCAACTTCGCTGTTGACGAAGTCATGGAAATCGCATTTACAGGACACGACTTAGAAGGTGTGGAGCTACTCCCAGGAGAACGACTTCTTGATTTAGAGTATGCACATGATATTGCCCTGATCTGTGACAGCTCACAAACGTGCCAAGCGGCACTGGACAGATTAGCACTAGCTGTCCGTCACTTCGGGCTTTGCTTCGCACCTTCGAAGTGCAAAGCTTTTCTCCAAGATTGGTCTGGACCGTCTCCTACGCTGACCATTGGTGGGGATCAGCTAGAAGTCGTTCAAAAATTCAACTACCTGGGAAGTTGTATCAGCGCCCGTGGGATTGAAGATGAAATCACGAATCGTATAGCAAAAGCTCGGGGCGCTTTTGCTAACCTTCGCCACTTATGGCGGCGGCGCGACATCACTCTTGCCCTGAAAGGTAGAGTGTACAATGCTGCAGTACGTTCGACCCTATTGTACGGTTGTGAAACCTGGCCGCTTAAAGCAGCGGACCTGAAGAGGCTAGTTACGTTCGACCACCGGTGCCTTCGTAATTTAGCTCACATTTGGTGGGAACACCGCGTGAGTAACGAGCGTGTTCGACGCCTTGTTTATGGCACAGGAAAAGGAAATGAACCGCTCAACACCGTTATTTCATGCATCAGGCTCCGATGGCTGGGCCACGTGTTACGCGTGTCAGCCCACCGACTTCCGCGACGTGTGTTGTTTGCGCGCCGGAGGTGTGGATTGAAGAAGAGGAGGGGTGGCCAAGCGATGACTTGGTCCAGAGGAATGAAGACCCTCACTTCTGAGCTGGCCTCGGTTGGAGCATCTCGGCTCCCTGGTTGGGGTCCGAAAGACGATGAACACGTTTGGTTGGACACACTTGCTGATATGGCAAGGAGCCGACCTCAGTGGCGTTCGTGCTGTGACTTTCTTTGTCCCATCCCATCCCTCCTAGCCTCCCCCTCCAACCATGATCATATTACTTAGCCTTATATAATTTTACATAATAATTTTTTTTGGTGCACAGCAGCCGGCTGGTAGCTTACCGGAACGATGCCCATCCGTTACCGGTAGCTCAGCCAGCTTTCACAAGTTGTTTTTTCTCCTTTTTTCTTAGTATTGCGGCACAGTAGCTGAGGTGTTTCCCACCTCTAGCTAACGTGTATGATGATGATGATGAGCCCATTTTCTTAATGATTATCATAAGAATGTCGCATACGCATGTGTTAATATTTAGGATATCATGAACAACTTTAAGATTTTCAAGCAGAAGTCGACCATTCTGTTCATAGAAGACTTGAAAATTCATCAGCATCCAGTACAGTATTTTGAGTAATTCTATAAACCTGAAGCTAACTGGAATTCAAACTACGTAATTATCTTTAAACTACCGCGTTTAATATGTAACAGAATGCCATTCACCTGTATGCATACATTCATTAAAAGCGCGATAATGATAAGCTTAATTACTACAGTAGATAAATTGCAACAGTTCCATTGTTATTGTTAGTAGATGCGAAAATATAAACGGTTAGTGGTTGCAATTTTTCAATCCATAAGATCTATCAATTCACAATATGACAAAAGTACAACATTGATGTTATTCTACTGTTCAAGCATTCGCATGCAAAAATGCATAATATTTGGCTAATGGTCAACGCACCTGCTGCTTTTAGGCATTAAAACAGCAAATGTACATCATCTACAATGAAATAGTATGTGTCAATAAATTCATTCAATTTTTCTGAAGCTTTCGTAGAAATAGAAACGGACCAAAATCAAATTCAATAAGTCGCTGATGTTCTAGTTTTTAGCTCTTCGCTAACATTTGTATCTAACATTTACAGCTACTACTTTGATTTAATATACAGGTTGGCAAAATATGGTTGTTTTACTTTTGTTACCTTTCACAGTTTTGATTATGCATCATTCACTTCGCATTATTTATTGAGGAATGAAACAATGGAGTTATGGTTTATGACGGGCAGAAAAGTACATGCTCGATATGTCCCGTAGGATAGTTAGGTGCAAGTCGTGATACAAAATCCGTATCAGTGAAAGCACGTGTGAAGTACATGACTCCGCAAGGGATTTGGAATAGCACATAAGCGAGTATCTCTGCCTGGATTATAGGGGGAGGATAATGCCGCCAACTATTTGTTGTGCACAAGTGCCACCACCTGATGATCACGGGCTATATCACTTGGTGTAAATGTATCAGAATATGGTCAAGGCGTTTTTGAAAAGGGATAAGTTAGCAGCATTAATTACATGTGCCGAGAGAACGTTCCAAGTCCGTGACACGCCGAGGGTGAAGAAGTTTCGTCAATATTCTATTCGGTTGTTTGCGCGACCAGCTTAAACTGATTACCCCCTAGATATGTGTTTTGACTGAGTTTCTAAAGTGATTGGTACATATGTTTGGGGTTTCTCAGGATCTTATACACCAGTATGCGGTCGCCTCTTAGACGCATGACATGAATAAATATAAAGTTATGTTAATTAATTTGGTTGCTTTTGGTGCACTTTTTCATTCCTTACTCTGGATACTGGTGCATACTACTGTAGTACAGGTGCAAGTAAGTATATACGTGGGGTGTACCAAAGAACCAAAACTTACTAAATAGTTCCGAAACCGGCATATGGAGCGCGCCGCGGTTACTGAGCGCATGTGAAGACTAGCTTGGACAACAAACTGTCATTTGCCTCATTGCGCTCCGACCCTTGGTTGGGGAGCTACGGCGGCTGACATGAGCACTTGCCTCAGCATAGTGCCAACGAGGCAATCAAAGCGTTTGATGAGCAAGGCTAGTGTGTAAATGTTTTACGAGAAATCCGACACAAGTTTACAGTGACATTTCAATTGCTTAGCCAATTCTACAGAAGGACTGTAATTCACAAGTAGTACTATAAATGGTTTAGGCGTTTTCAACACGGAGGAATGTCGGTCGAGGATGATTCCAATGTTGGACAACATTTCACATCAACAGACGATGACCACGTGGAGATGGGTCGTGCAGTGATCTGTATAAATCCTCTTGTAACTGTTCCAGAATTTGATGACGAAGTGGACATCAACCTTGGAGTTTGTCAGCAAATTCTAGGACGTTGAGGGATGTTGTGCGCAGAAAGAGGCCCGAAAGCTTGGAACTCCAGGCTTTGATGATGCATCATGACAATGCGCCGGCGAAAGCATTGCTCTTTTTCTACAGCTATGTAGCAAAACATCAAATTCCCGTTATACCTCATTCACCGTATTATCCAGTCTTTGTCTATGAAAATTTTCTCCGTTCCCAAAATAAAAACCACCTTGAACTGACGTACATTTTAAACCATAGAGGTCATCCATTAAAATGCGACAAGGTGCCTGCGCGTTATCCAACATAGTACGTTCCAATAGTGTTTTCCAAAAATGGAAGTAGCGTTAAGAACCGTATATTGCCAGTAGAGGGGGTTACTAAGTAGATTAAGTGCTTAAAATATTGTGTAGAGGGCAAAATATGTTATAGCAAACGTTCAGTATTTTGACACTCCTCGTAAATATATACAGGGTCATTGCAAAATGTTACACACTAAACAAGCATAAACCATCCATGACTTGTCAAACTGTGATCGTTTTTCAAACTCACACATGATATGGTAAAAGTAAAACGTTTAAATAATGGAAAAGTAGAAAACCCATACTTGAGATATAAGGGGCTGATAGTTATTGGAATCGAATATCGGTGAAATGCGGATCTAACAATATTTCCAGCTGCTGCATTCAGTTGGCTTCCACTATACGCTTCGTCAAAATGTTCTGTAGCTTGACAACTCACTGTTCAACCTACAGGTGATGAGTAACGCTCTTCAAATCTGGAACCCCAGGCTTTTATTGGTTTCCGCATGCGCCGCAACTTTTCACAAGTAAAGCAGGGGCCTATGCATGCAAACTCACATAGATAAAGCCTGCGTTAGGTCATGGTGACTCGGACTTGTAACCGATAATGGACCAGGGTGTATGGTCATACAGTTTTGCACCTGTCATTAAACAATAAGCCTCGCCAACTGGGTATGATCCTGTTAGAGACGTGTTGGACAATTTTATTTACTGCGCCTCTCCTCAGGTGGTCGCTCAATAGGCAAGCGAGCCGTACTCTAGGAGTGGCCTAATGCTGGAAGAGAAGAGTTGAGTGGCGACCTTTTTCGACCAGATGCAAAAGCTGCTTTCTAGTGCAAACGACCGCAAAACGGCACACTCAGCTTCTGGAGGAGGTCACCATGGTTTAATTTTCGTTACCAGGATGTTTGTGATACATGAACGGCAGGTATTTTATTAGGAAGAGTTGTAGCAATATTTTAGTTAAATTCTTCGACAATGGTGGATAAATTAGGTTTCAAACAAATGGGCCTGTAATTTTTTACTTTTCCGGGAATCGCTTCTACCACCGGATATTTCCCATCAGCAACGAAATTTTGGGCAGTGATCTGTTGCACAGGTTAGTCACAGCAGGCAAGAAGATGACAATAAATGCCTTGATTACTATGGTGGAGCCAGGCAGGCTCAGCAGACTTGGGGTCGTTGAGGTTGGTGAGTAGTGGCCGCTCTTGTTCGACGCCGCAATCCAGGCTGTCAGGTTCAATACAAGCGATGCACGCCGATCACTTTACCGACATCTGGTCAATATTTAAACACGGAAGTGAAGTGCGCTGCCAATGCGGGCATACGTTCAGTGCTGGACTTAAGGGGCTATCCCTTCGCGCTCTCTCTTATTGGCTTGTCATGTGGGCTCTTCATGTGCCACTTCACGCAAGATTAAAACCTTCTTCAGAGGGGTATTTTCTGCGGTCTCAAACCGATATTTAAAATCCCGGTACTTGCTCGTTTTTACACGATAGCAAATGATTTGTTGCTTTTTATAAGCCTCGTATTTTTGACCGTAGCAGAAATAATGAATTTTCTCCACAGTCTGCGCCATCACTGAGTACCCAGGTGGCTTGATCAGTCCTAATTTCTAAGACTGGAGAGGCGAAAATCGGTTTTACATTGTCTTAACGGTCCTGTGTAACTGACCAACACGATTCAGTAAATGCTGTCTTGCCCCATATGTTCAGCCAAACATTATATTGTACGATATGAATGTCTGCAGTGCGCTAGTTTTCATTATCGTCAATTTGTCACCACTAAATATTTTGTCTTTAGGACGTCACAGAAATGAATCGCATGCTAAAAATTATGCTAAGATTACTCTTCAGTTTAATTACTTTAACTAACATACCAGCCCTGTAATTACCTTTACCACGAATTTTAGACACTTTTGATGGATAGTCACGTATAACGTTTTACAACAGCTTGGCAAATGTTTATCGAAGTAGGTGAGTACCAATTGATATATTGTTCAGTATTTCTCCTTTGAAGAGTCCCTCGGCCGGTTCTGTAAAGCACGGTGTTGAAAATATTATTTGTTCATTGACAACATGATCTACGTTTAGCAGTAACAAGCATGATCACGTATTTTATACGCTGGGGCGTCAACAGTCTACACGAAAACATTTTACGGAAAAATTTATGATGCGGAATTGCAAAGTTTAGATTACCTGATATAGTTACCAATAGGCAAACACAGTGAAAACCAGAAACATAATTTGAACTGGATTTATGATTACTGATTGTGAGTGCCTCATAAAACCAAATATTTTCAATTGATCAAACCCCACTTTTGAAGTTGCTTAAAGAGGTAGCTGGATTCAGCCGCTACATTGGTTGTTTTACTTTGTGGTTAACCCACAGGTTGCCTTGGAACTAGCAAAGCGATGATAAAGCTGTAAATAATAGAAAAGCGATTGATTTGCAGTGTATCAAAATGTTAATGAATGCAATTTTAAAGCATTTACCCATTTCAAATCCAAGATTTACAAAAATTAACAGATTTGCTCTGCTCGCATTAACATAAACAGCAAATGTGATTCAAAATAAGTGAAATCTAATCAACTAAACATGCACTGACCACTTTAAGGTACATATGTATTGCGTGTTGGCTATTGACAATTAAAGGAAAGCATAACATGGGTGCGTAATTGTCTTCTAGATTATAAGCCAATTTGTAGTCTTCAGAAGCATGTAAGACGACACTAAGAGTCGTTAGTAAGGAAGTATTGGTGAAACCAGGTTTTATTGGATCAATGACGGACCAGGCGGCCGCCCTAGAACATTAATACTGCGTAGAATCCAAGATGGACTATTAGTTAAAAGAAATAAAGAAGCAACACCACGTGATTTTCAGCAAGTGTGCACTTATAATCTTCCTGAAGGGCTTTTAAAATGAAGACACTATGTTGCTTAATTGTAACGAATTCCATACATTCTAGGTACCACACAAAGTTTATAATTGCACATCTCTTGATGCATGTATTGTGAAACCACTGCTTGTGACATAGATAAATGTGTTCACCTGCGTGCAGCAAAATATTTTACTACCTTAAGTCAAAGTAGGTCTGAAGTGCAGAACTATTAAGTATTGTTTAATGTCCTGTTTAATTCGGTGGAAAATTTAACTAAGTGGAAAAAGTAGGAGTGAAAAATGATACGCTTTTGTGCCTGTAAGACAATTTCCTGATGGGAGTACGGTTTTCGAAAAGCGTTTATTTTGAGCGCAACTATGAGTATTCACGAAGGACGAACATCAGGAAAGCATATTCATTCACTGGACAGCCACCTGAGCGATAGTACCTAACGTGCGAAGCAAGGTGAAGGACAGGATGTCCGACAAGTATATTTATGCGGCAACCGCCAAAAAGATTAACTCCCTTAGAAGCGTGTATGCAATTAACACATGTTCAGCACATGCGTGCCAAATAACAGTTATGAAAAGCGTACAGTTAAACGAAGATAAGCTTCACTTAAGCTAATGGAATGCACACTGCTGACGATTCCCGAAAGGATGAAACTGCGCGTACAGTGCTTTTCCGCATTTGGGAAGGTTCTTTGAGTGAGTCTAGATGGGACGAATTTCTACCTATACCATTCAATTTCCCCTAGTATTCATCTGGAAGCCAATTATTGTAAAATAAACGGATATTAAACGCAGTAATAGTCTTAAACGTAACAATAAGGCTTTTATTACGTTATATGCCCAAAAACTGAACTGCTGGGCGCCAGCGTTAGCAATAAAACCAATACATTTCTCACTGCCAACAATAAGGATAACAGAATATCCGTCTAGAAAATTGCGCAGCAGGAAAAAATTACTACTTGCTTTTAAAATCCCAAAGGAACAATGTTGTACACCAGTGATTTGTTGATCTTCGGACGTAATTTAATAAGGAAGACTGTATTTTGGCCAATAGGCAAAATATTGGCCTGTGTACTTCTTCACTGGTCTTTATAGACGCTACTTTTCCAACACCCTCTGTCGGTTTAGTGGTAGGTTACATTCGATTAAAGAAGGAATTATCACGGTTTTACTATTAAGTACTCGGAAGACTGAATTGCCGTTGCAAATTCGTTTAACCTATTACAAAGCAGATTTCGCACATTCGATATGTACACATTCGTCGCAAATGCGTACATTGCATGTACCACCAGCGTTTTCATCAATTTTTACAAAATTCAGCTCAACATGAGTAAATAGTAAAGTGCGTATGCGTGATACTTACACGTAGTTCAACCTAAGACCTTTACCTTTGGAGTCAGTATGTGTTACCTAGCATCTATCATGTTATTTTGCTAGTGACGATAGAGTAGAAAATGGTAGCAAACATCAGCTACAAACGCTCATGTGTAAATAGATCGCTGCCGCACAAGTGGATGTAAATGATAGGACAGCGCCTCAAAAGTGGAAAATCAGCATTAAAAATATATTTCATCATTGGGTAGTGGTAATTCTTTTTCCTTGTATTTGACAGTTGCTAAGATTAGGCCGACAATATAATCGTAGCTTTTATGTGGTCATTAACTTAACCAATTAGGCTATATTGTGGTATATTTCACACATAACGCAGATTGTGCAAAAACCTTGGTGAGAAACACTAAATTAGGACACAATATGATAGAGTTCGTGTGAACGGTTTGGAATTTGCCCCCCTAAGCTTCCAAGTATTGTGTCAGAACCGGTTTGGACAAAAAGAAGTGCCGTTAGTTTTTCACTTCAATAACAATCCACTCAAATGGATAAGGAGCAGCGTGGGAACAAAGTAACGGTCATGCGGAACTCCACTATTTGCTTCGCAATTATTTTACTTCATCGCACAATGACAAACTTTGTCTATTTAAGCCAACTGGCGAACTAAAATGTAACTTTGTGTGTATTCTGTTTGATTTGGATTTTACGGTGCATCGCTTGAGTTGTGACCAGCTACTTTTTGCACGTATCTAAGAATAACATTATAAAGGCATTTTTGAGCTTCATGTTTGAAGTAACGCATTCCGAATAATCGGACTGGCAAGTATTGCAAGAGTGTTTTCATATGCCACACAGAGGTTTACTTGCAGCAAGATAAGTTAAGCTCTGATTAGACTGAACTTGATCCATAACACATGATCATCAAAATACCATACGGTAATCTGCAAAGTTGTCATAAGGAAACCGGTTATATACTCTTGGATTTCATAGCTTCGCTTCAAATCTTGTAGATTTTCTACTTATTCTCACTGTGCGTCGTTTCGCACGTACCTATAGCAATATGGTTTCAAAAGAGTTCATAATGAAGCGAGAACTTGGCGGTTAGGAAGAACATTCATTATTGGCGAAGAACACTGTGTCAACAAGCCATCACATTCGCATGCATGTATAGAGGACTATTCCAACCCATCACGCTCCACATATTGTTCTTCAGCTCGGCGACACTTTCATGATCTATCGATCCGCGAGGCTCCTTTAACTAATTTTTTCTCAAATCTTCACTTCTGTTCTTCATGTTCTAACCTACTTTGATTGGTTCGACTGCTCTTAACTTTCTTCGGCATAGTTGCTTCGCATTCCTTTGGGTTATTATTGGAGGCCTGATGAAAGGGGTAGTTCTTAGGAAAATCTGGCACTTCACCACCATTTCCCTACACTTCTCGGTGTAGACCTGTTATGTTTGTTTGTGGTAGACAATTTTCGGCATATCCAGTAGGCTTCGAGTTACTTTCATAACTTTTATTCCTGGTGCCATCGTAGGTTAAATTTCTTTAGTTGCTCCCGCTTACCATTGCGCTTGCGATTCTTGCCATCCGCGCTGCCACATTAAGGGCAATATGCTCACCTAAACGGGTTTCAAATGTTACTAAAAAACCAGAATTTGAGTTTGCTTGTACAGGTTCTCTTACATGTTGGAGTAGATTCGGCGCGCGTCGGAACACGTGACACAATGAAAACATGCATGTTAAACATGGGTAATATTCGGGTGAGCAAAAGCGTATCAAATCAGATATATCAATGTGGGGCGACATGTCTGACTCCACTGGAGCGACGGACGCAAGTATCTGTTCATGAAACCAGTGCCGGTTGCTGCGCAACTGGTAGGATGGCTCAACCTCATAAACTGTGCGATTTTATTTTTTCTCGTGTAGTCCTTGTTAGTGTGCTTACTATTATAATTGCTCTATTCACTCCTTGTCTATCGAGTAGCATTTACCTAATATCCCTAAAAATTGTACTCATTCTAAGTTCCTTTATTACTTGTTCACTGCGCATATTTACACTAAAGAGTGTATCCATTCTAAAAAAAGTATAAAATGTAATTAATCCAAAGTGTCTCTATCTATCGCATAGTCTAGCATTTAGTAGAATACTTCTGCGGAACCAGGACAAATGAAATGGACACAAAATCCTTAGCTCCTGCAGCGAGATCAGCTAGGAGACAAAAAGCACAATCTGATTATACTATTTCAACTGCTACATTAAACCTCCTCAGTAAGTGCAGTCTCAAACGTTACAAATATTAGTCGATAAATCCAGTAAAACCTCCTCCGTGGAAAATACTTTAGGAGAGTTTTAGACAAAAATGCCTGTAAACGAATCATTACTAAGTATGCTAACACCGTTAATATATATTCTGGGCCCTCAACAAACATAGTGCTTTAAACATATGAAAGGATTTGTTAACCTCGTAGCTCCTATATTGTCACTGAAAGCTCATAGCTTTGAAACACTTGTCATTCTTAATGTTACAGATAGGTGTCCGACTGATAAATTAGGGTACATATATTTATCGACTATTTCCATTCGTAGTGCAGATTTTTCTGGCCTGCAACCTTGGAAGTATGTGCACTAAATCCTTATCCGGTATTTTTAATTTTAACACAGAGATCGCCGGATCCCTGAATAATAACAGCAATCGATTCATAGAGAATATATAATTTGAATCTGTCAGTTATATTACCAACGTAAACGGCAAAACATTCACGTCAAGTATGAGTGACATACTAGCGACTAGCTTTTATCTCAAATAAAACTTCTCGAACCATTGCATAAAATAAGAAACGATTCCTATCCGGAAGAATTTGTTTAAATTCCTAGTTTTTAATCTAATGATAACATAATACTGCACACAACAGTGACACCACACCACAATCATTAAATGAAGTTATATATTTGCCGTACCCTTACAGCATTAAGAGTTGCGTCTCCTTAATGCCTAATCTCTGAATAATAAAATACATAACTTACGCCAAATTATTGTACTTACAACTCCTGTTTAAAACTTATCAATACAACCTGGAATGAGCAAACCACTCCAGATGAGTTCAACTAATTGGCGACGCACTCATCACGTTATAAACGGCGGAGAAGTTAGTAAGGGAAGCGGATGTGCTAATAATGCACAGGATATGCTAAGTACTCATATTATCTTAGACACTCAATTTAGTATTTTAAATGAGTACTTTTGGATGACCGTATAAAACCCCGTGCTCTCTACTTCCGTTAGTACGGAACTAAAAGCACTTATTTATGAGGCCTTATGTTTAGAACATACACTTCCGCTTTTGCTTTTCCGCTTCTGAGCTCTCTCTAACTCAAAGATAATACGAGATTTATTATTTTACCAGAAATTTCGTGAATGGATTTTATTGCACAGACAATGCTGTTGAGCAACCTTCCTGAATTCCAGTTGCAAGGATAGATACAAAAGGCTCATAAATTCATTATTTAATCAACACATTTACTTGAGACATGCGTTTTACATGTGTCAATGTTTTTTCCCTATCTCAAAAGAGATGTACCTTATTTTGCTAATTTAGGGATGTCACACACTGAAACACCAAACTAGTTTATTGTCCCGCGGGAACCATAGTATGGTTAGCTTGGATACATTTGCTGTACTGGTTCGAAAAATGAACTGAGATTTGTGTCCACAGGTTGCCATAGACTAAACCCAATATAAACGTAATCACTCTACTGAAACTCTTACACATTTCTACTTATGCTCCGCTAGCAAACATTATACGAATTCTACGCGACAATCTTCTGTTTGCATAAGCTGAAACTACTGCGGTCAAACACTTGCGAATTGTATTTGCTAACCAAACTGGAAGAGTTGTGTGATCACTTGCAGTCAATTCGTGTTAAGTGGCTATTAGCATAGAAAAAGCGAGTATGGGCACATAACCGAAAATCTGAAGTCTTGAACCAGCTGATAAATCCCAGCGATCACTTGACAACAGGTCCGAGAAAGGTGAACAAGAGGTGTGACCCAGAAGGTTAAAACAGCGCTGTCAGGTGGCCATCTAAACGTTCCAACGCCTGCCGACCGGTAGTGGACGTTTAAAAATTACATCTGAATAATACCCAAATCCCAACAACTCATTAGTACTCTAAAGGGCCCGTCCGTTATAGCTTCTAAGTGCTATATCGTCCCCAGCCGAAACGCGGAAAGTCCTAACCCGCGGGACTAACTAGTTTCCTCTGTGCAGATCGTAACTAGCATGGTCGTGAAGGATGAGCCGGGATGAATCATAGTCAACTGTCAATCATACAAGTCCGCGTCAGTCACCTATGGCTAATTGGCACAAGCTGCTTGCATCCAGAAGTCATCAATTCAGAACCCAGCAGTAGTCCGAGGAAGGCGCACAACTGATGAGACCCAGAAGGTTGAAACACAGATGTCTGCTACATTCCCAGACGTCTTAACACTTGTTGCCTGATGGTAAACTGTGATGAATTATCTCTGAATTATAGGAAGTGTCATGGATAAGGGCTATTTTACTCCGTTTATAATTCAAGTGGCAAACTTAAGCGTTTCCGCTGATGGTGTCAAACTGAGCATTGGGCATTTCGAAAGCTCATCCTTTGGTCTCACATTTATCGTCTACGGTGTTCGTCTGCTTCTGGAACGGATGTTCTACTAACGTCTCTATTAAAGTTTGGTGGCCAGGGTATACCATATACATATTTTAAATAGGTTCGTCCTATCAACGTAATCAGGAAAACAATCGAATTAATCAACACTCTATTGTGATGCGTAGACATAAGAGTGGCACGATGGTAGGCAATGGAAAGTTCCTCCCGGCTAACCACAAGCCGATACTTTTGAAATTGATAGAAACGGTTGTAAAGGAGAAAACGGTTATGTAATTATTATCCCTAAATTTGAAAAACCCTAGCTTAGCAGGGTTTTTCTGTAAAACTATAATGTGGGACATATCAGCTAGCCTTTCTAGACAAGTTGATATATTCGGTTAACAATGGCAAGGCGGTCATCAGCCCCTTTGTTGACATGCAGGTTTTTGACAGATTGTCGCACACCAACCTTTTGGAGAAGTCAGCAGATTTAGGAATCACTGATCCCTTGTATACGCTTGTCTTATATTTTTGATGGCACACAAACGTAAAAATAAAGCTTACTAAGTACACCAATTAAGATCAAAACTGGTGTGCTTCATTTAGTGTGGCAAGCCTCTTGCCATCCCTAATTTATATCAAGGATATTAGGAAAAATAAAATCTTGTATACTATACGTTTTTGCGGATGAA
>CALYDF020001307.1:0-26158 GCA_944474145.2 Dicrocoelium dendriticum
TCACTGCAGCTCACTTTGTAAAACAAAGCCACCTGGGTTACAGTACTTATATTCCTTGAGCATCGCTTCAGTTGCATCAAAGCGCGACCTCATAAAATCCATCTCCTTCAGGGTTAGGCATAGTTGCAATCCAAAATTACTCAAGCATAAAGAAGTGTTTTATACCAGACTCTGCTATCTAATGCATTTTCTTAGCAATTACTCCAAACCGCTAGCAGTTCTTCCAAGAAGCATATGCTAGTACAAATAGCGGAGAAGAGGAATGTCTGTCTGTTTTTAACCTTTCTAGAGGATTATGTTACACCTAAAGTTGGTCACAAGCTCAGCAGCGCACTAATGCGCGTTTACACCACCGCCCACATAACGCTTATCCACGCTACACCTAGAACGTTTTTTGACAGCCGCCCGAGTACTTAGCCAATCACTTCGGTCTCTAAAGTCATCTACCAGTTCACTGGCAGTTTCGGTGACCCTCACATCTGCAGGACTGGTCGTCAGCACTCCCAAATGGTGGCGCAACCCTTTCCAGTTTGTCCGAGGCAGTTGCTTTCTCACTAATGCGGAGTGGACCAAAGGATAAACCGTAACCCTGCCTCGTTTATCACCAAAGACATACTGACGACTCTACAGTAGGTGAACCCAAACGATTCACGTAATGTGCTATTGCGCAACAGGAACCTGACGTTGTTGGCAGTTAATAAGGCGCTGCTGATAAGTTTATTTGTCCCGCGCTCTGTGCCCAGAAACAGCTGAGGCAATCAATTAGATTGCCTTTGCCCTGATTACATCACGCCACAATTTTATCTGCTGATCTATGTTACTAGGTGTGAAGCGCATTTAATGCGTATTTTGTTCTGCCTGTATTGCTAACGACGGAGGAAAACGACCAAACTGTTAATCTTTTCTGTACCAAATCTTTTTACTGACTTATTGAAGTAGTTAAAATGGAGTTAATATTTAACGTATGATACATAGAGCGCTCTTGACGTGCATTACTTAATTCTGCCTAAGATTCCTAAGCAACTATTTTCTAGGTATCCAAACGAAGCTTAGCTGACGGTTGCATCCTGCATGAAATGCTAACAAAGGCATTTAGGCAGTTAATTCACAAGTTGTGCGCAAGCTATTCTTCGGATTATAGCACTATAATTCTTTACCATTTACAGGTAATGCGATAGAACCACGATTAAGGTCGGTCAGCTTCCGTTTATTAAACGTTGTCCTAATTCTCCAACACTTCTATATCTCGCTCTTTGCAACTGGCTCGGTTCTGGGCCAATGTGGTTGCGGAACCTTAAAATCAGCTGCGTATACCTTCATTAGACGAGCAATTACCCGGATGTCAATCCAGCACTGTTGCTTTTATCGACGACCGTCTACCGTAATCCACTTCGTATTAGGCCCTTTGCTTTGGTCTTGCGTACTATTCGAACTGCACAAAAAGCAAATGTTGCTGCTAAATGCATGCCGGCGAAAGTAACACGTTTCAGTTTTAATTAGAAAAGCTAAAAATACGGAGCAAATTCCTTCCGCTGTGAATAAGCTTCTTATTGCCACCTCAGTATCTTGACACATGGAATCCATCAAGAAAACAGAAAGCGTTTTGGTAGGAGTACGGGGAGGATTATAAACCTAGGCAAACAAGCACACAATATACACGTTAGCTAGAGGTGGAAAAGATCACAGATACTGTGTTGCAATACATAAATAAGCTAATAAAATGCAACCGGTGCAAACCAGCTGAGCTACCGGTAACGGCTGGGCATCCTTCCGGTAAGCCACCTAATGGCTACTATGCAGCAGAAAAACAATTTATTATTCAAAAGTGTAAAATGCTGAATAATGATATCCTGGTTGGAGGGGAGTCTATGAAAGATGAGATGGGGTAAAGAAAATCACAGCACGAGCGCCACTGAGGTCGGCTTCTAGCCACCTTAACGAGTGTATCCAGACAAACGTGCCCATCGTTTTCCCGATCCCAATCAAGGAGCCGAAACGCTTCAACGGTGGCCCGCTTCAGAATGAAGGCTTTCATTCCCCTTGATCAATTCATCGCTTGGCCACCTCTCCCCTTCTTCCATCCGCACCCGCGGCGCGCAAAAGACGCAGGTTTCCCAGGAATCGGTTGGCTGATATGCGTAACACGTGGCAGAGCCATCGGAGCCTGGTGCGTGAAATAACGGTGCTGAGCGATTCAGTTCCCTTTCCTGTGCTTTAAACAAGGCGTCGGACACGTTGGTTTCTCACGCGGTGTTCCCACCAGATGTGGTCTAAATTACGAAGGCACCGTTGGTCGAACGTAATTAGCCTCTTTATGTCCGCTGATCTAAGTGGCTAGGATTTATAACCGTACAGTAGGGTCTAACGTACGGCTACATTGTACACACTACCCTTCAGGGCGAGAGTGATATCGCGCCGACGCCATAAGTGGCGAAGGTTAGCAACAGTGCCTCCAGATTTTTCTATACAATTCGTGACCTCATCTTCATTCCTACGGACGCTGTTACATGTTCCAAGGTATTTAAATTTTTGTACGACTTCTAGCTGATCCCCACCAAGGGTCAGCGAACGAGGCGGTTCAGGTCAAACTTGAAGCAAAGCTTTGCGCTTCGATGATGCAAAACGTAGCCCAAAACAAATGACAGCTAGGGATAATCTGTGCAGTGCAGCTTGGCACGTCTGGGAGCTGCCACATATTAAGGCAATATCGTCAGTAGGCTACAAGTCAAGAAGTCGGTCTCCTGGGAGCAGATCCACACCTTTAATGTCATGTCCTGGGAACGCGGTTTCCATGAGATCTTTAGTAGCAAAGTTAAAGAGGAAAGGTGACAGCATGCATCCTTATCTCACACCGCTGGAGATAGTAAAGAGCGACGACAGCTTGACGAAAGCCATCACTCTGCCTGAGCTACGCGCGTATAATGATCGGATAATATTTAATTATTCCACAGGTACACATTTCCGGAGTAGACAGTCTTAGATTGCACGTCTATTTACGGAATCGAATGCAAATTTGGTATCAAGAAACACGAAAACGGTGGGCCGCCAAAATATATGACGGTGCTCCAACAAATGACGCAAAGTGAAGATGTGGTCAATGCATCCACGACCTCAACGAAACTGGCTTTCTCTTCACAATGCTGGCTTTTATAAGTGCCAGTCAGTCTGCGAAAGATGACAGAGGCAAAGCATTTAGAGGCGGTGGAGTTCCGACTGGGTTCTCTATGGTTGCTGCATCCCGATTGTGGGCCTCCCTTGAGACTTTGAACTATGACTGAGCGGCAACAGTCAACTGGGACAGTGTTCTGCTCCCACAGTTTAATTAGTAACTGGTATAAGTCATTAACAAGAGCAGTTCTTTCGAACTTGAAGAGGCTAAAGGCAGAGCATCTGGTCCTGCAGCTTTATTTAACTTCAGCCTTGTGATCTCACGTTCCATTTCTGAGCGAGAGAGTGGATCCAAATGGACATCCCAAACAAAGCATTACGTTGTATCTATATAAGGCTATCAACCTAGGTACACGTAATACTAATAAAAATCAATAATTGTTTCTGTTAAACGATCAAGACACTTCAAAATATGTTAAGAACAGCAACCGGAAATCAAGCTTTGGCAGTTGTTCTGCGGGAAATAAAAACACGCTTTGCCAAGCATATATAAGAAAGTTTCGACAATTGTGTTAATGTAGGTAAATTACTTATCAACCAAAGATGAACAGCAAGGTTTGCGTTGCTTTGCCTTACAAAATGCATAAAGATTATTCATTGTATTTTGCCGTTTGATCCACAAGTTATACACAAGATGCTTGCAGCAAATGGCATAACTTCCAAAAGGATTAATATTACAGAACTCAAAAATTGTTGTTATTTTGTGGAAAGAAGTGCTAGAACTGTATAGTTCGGCGTTGAAAAGACGGTCAGTTAAAAGCTCATTGTGAAATTTTCTGTGATGGAATGAAACCCAGTTGCTTTGATAACGTGTGGCAACATTTCATTCGCAGCCTGGTGGGTAAGTGTCTAAAAGCATCAGGAAAAATGCTCACGATATTTGACTGCGGTGTCGCATAAAATGTTAAATAACATGTCTATTTTCGCTGCGTGAAATGCAAGCAGTGGTGGCTAAGAATGCAGAGTAATGAGAACGTTTAGCACCTAGGGGGTCATAGTAAATTACTTACCTCAAGAGCATCCAAATTCTGCTACTCACAGACGGATTATTAGTGCGCTGCGCGATGAGTAAAACGATGATGCCTAGTGCGCTTCATTAAGAATTGTATGGTGATTGCAGTAGGATAGTACAATAACCACACAGCACGTTTCTGATTTGGATGCTGTAGAGAAATGTTTGAGGAATATGCCTTTTAGACAAACAACACATTTCTAGTGGTAAACACTTGATCAACTATAACCGTCGGGGTTAGAATAAATACTTTAGCAACTGTAGCTGAAGAATTTCCTGTGCGTTTTACGGGCTACTATACATTCTGAGGGTGTCGCGGAACATTTTACCTGACTGCTTGAAGTTATTCGTTTCTGTCTCAAATACAAGGATGTAATTGATTGTGTAACAAATACACACCAGCAAGTTGGACAGTTCGGAGTTCCATTGACACGTTAGGCAAGCTGAGTACCTTATGTAATCTGCTCACGTGTTAAAACTTTTGCGACAACAAACACTGGAGAGGTGGGTATTGATTACATGATATGTTAACGCCACTTAACTGAAGTTTCCTAGGAAAGGATTGCACCAAACCGGTGTTAAACCAAATATTTAGAATACATGAATTTACGGTCCAAGAAGACGTTATTCTTTAAACAAGTAACACTTCCTCAGCAGTACCTCGAAGTATCTTCAATCAAACAAACGGTGCAGTTCTCTAAAGCTGGGATGTAGATAAAAGACCAACAGAATGAAAACATCTTCAAACAGTGGGAATGCAGAAGATGACTGCGTAACGATGCCCAAGTTGAGGAAACATGCTACTTGTGTACATAAATAATTTCTATCCAACAAATTTAGCAATGTATAGTCGTAAAAGCGCTATTAATACAACGGAGAATAGGTTTGGGTTTGTTAAGATAAAATTGTATGCGCACGGCAGCCGAGGAATGAATTAGGATAGCAGTATGTTCTGCGTTTAAATGCGCTTATCGGATGTGGCAGGCTAACAAAAGTTGGGAGAGGACAAGCACGCAGAACAGTTTAGAGTTGTTAGCGCCAAAAAGCAGTAGAGGAGAAATAAAGGGTATGAAATATTGCACTTGCCATATTAAACAGAGTGATGCAAGGGCTATTAAGCAACTAGCATTTTGTCGAAAGGTATAACGGAAACGCGGCTGCTTATGCAAATAAGTCAACCACACAAAAGTGGAAAATCTACAGCCTCGGAGGTTAGACCATGCAATCGGTAGATAATAGTATGCGGCCACAGCAATGCCAGCCAAGTGGATCAGGAACCAAAATTAGGTTTAAATGGAGCGTCGTCAGTAATAAAATGATAAGAGAACACGGAAAGTATTGCAGCCGTGATGTAAAGAAGGATAAAAAAACTTTGCCAGTGGACGCATTTACTATATCGAGAAAAGTGATATAAAGCCAAATAAAATTTTGTTGTCAGATTAAGGAATATAACAAGGCTGCAGCATCACATAAAATAATTACCACTGATATACCATTAGTAGTTGAGGTTGCATTTCGCAAACCTGGTATCATCCGAGCCCGCTTATCACCAGCAGCTTTTATATGTATCTCAGCTTTACATTATCGCATCTGCACCACTAATTCGCAATGCTCTAGTGACGTATCATTTGGTGTCGTATGTCCCCACCACCGTCGAAATGACTTAATAAATAAGCCACAGCTACCCACATATATTGTAATTGCTACGTCAAAATCACTTGTTAGCCATTCTACCTGTACTCATACCGCAACAAAATGATACAGCATAGGACATAGCCGATTTGGTTTGACAAGCAAGCATGATGGTAGGCGGTCCGTTTTCAACGCAGCGTAACTTTAACCAACGTAGTTTCATGTAATAACTGTTTGCATTCTATCGATGAATGTGACGGGAGGACTTAAAAGAACTAAAATTGCTGCTATCAAAGATTTAGTAATGTTACTGTTGGTAAACCAGTACCGTCTACGACACAGTTTTCGCGCGCATGTAAGCATTCCGGGCGCGTCAAGCACCGCCCATTACCATTTGCTCCACGAAATATTATTTCCGCGGATGAATCACTAAGCAACTCAGTTTAACAGTATTAGCACATGCAGAGTAGCTTCGCAACTATACCTGGAAGGCATAAAATGTAGCATTACTCTTTTCGCATATGCTTTCTTTCTACTTCAAATATCCTATGTTTATTATTAGTATTCTTTGTACACTTATAGTACTAGATGTACTAACTGCTACGCGATATTTGCCCTTCGAGCCTATAATGTTTTGAACTTTTCCTTCTCCGGCTCTGATAATCCGGACCGCGTATCTACCACTAAACGGCTGCTTAGTTGACCTTCCCACACTATAGCATTTCACTCGTGACAAGATGGCTTCCTAGATCAGTTATAGCTTCAACATTTATTCTTACATGCTACGCACAATTCAACCATTTGTGTTCGGTATCTTTATAGTCCTTACCTCTGTGCGCTACTGCGGTTTGTTGCTGCTTATGCACTACTAATTTCGCTGCTTAATTACCCTAATCTATGACACTAGGTCCCCAAATGTGACCAGTGTAGTTAAAAGAGCAGAAGCTGCTGATGCTTACGCACCTCATTGTACTCTACGCCAACACCTATGGTTCTTTAACCTACCTACCATTTTCGTACTACAACCCGACCAATGTATTTTTCTCACCAGGGTTAGATTTTTGAGCATATTATTCATCCTTCTGTTTGCGCATTTGCATCTACTTGCTGTACATCCATTAATGGCCAACTGACCTAGTTGACGTTTACTTTGTCAGAAATACCTATTGTATGTGGAACAGTTGTCTACTATATTAGCACTCACTAGGTGAAAGTTTATCTTTGTTCCAGTGGTGCACTTTCTGAGCACGCGAACGCTGCGTAAATGACGGCTGTGATGAAAATAATTTAACGTAGCTGCAAATGTACAGTTTAGTGGAAGGAACAATGCATCACACAGTGTCAAACAATGATTTTGTCAGTTTACAATAATATACGTTACCACAATTACCAAAAAAGATAAATCACTATATTCTTCTTTTCTATCAGTGTTGCGTGTGTCACTTTCAAAGTCCGATGTTAAACTTATTACGAAGTTATTGTACAAATTAGCAAGAAAATAATATTTGTTAGCGGGAACGCCTCGCAGACTCAAGATAAGAGTGTTAAATGTTTATCTTTTAAAGCAGGATTATTTCTAGACTACTGTGTGCAGCAGTTCCCGTTATTGTTTGGGCTCATATATGAAAAATATCCAGTTGTGCTTATGTGGTCTTTAGCCAAATATACCATACCATACACTCAAGGCAATACGGTTTTGTACAGTAGCGTTATGCAACACGTACCATTTGCTAAACCTTCATGTTTCAGTTAAGGTGCAGCTAGGAGTATCACTTATGTTACTTTGCCACTTTGCTTGCATGAAGCTTCCAGTGAGATTCATTTGAACCTCAGTAGTCGCTTTCAGTGCACTTGCATACAACTAGCCGGTCTTCTGTTCATAGAGGCACATTAGTGTTTTTCTCGTGACAAAGCTAGCCACCATCGTGTAATCGATATTCCGGTTTTGTTCATCCTTATTCCACACGCCTATTTTGTTGCATTCATAGTAACATCAAAGATATAGCATTTACTTTAAAAGGAATGCGAAATGTCTGGTCAATGGACCTAGCGTATATTGCCGATCAATGAAACTGTGGCAAGAAGCACAACAAAACATAGCTAAATTTTATTGGAAAAACCGGCGAACATAGTATTGAGTACGATTGAAGATGCATTTCACCTATTGCAAACATTCTGCTGATTCTTTTGGGCGAGGTAAAGGAAACTTCATAATAACACAACTAAGACAAGAATCACATTTACGAGTTAATTTTGATACAAGTTGCTGATGCACCTTTAGAAATTAGTGGGTTGGAAGCATATATCACAAATTGGTTGACACATTTTGAGTTAGCTGAGTTACAATAATTAGAAAGTCCAAGTCTATTGAAAATATAAATATTTATCCTAAGTCATTTATCTTACCTTTTGCTTAAATGAAAAGAAAACTTTAAAATATCTGATTTTATTTGCAGTTCGCCACTAATATTGTGATTTTGCCTCTGCTTATACTTGACCACTTAATTCTATGATATGTTCTTCATCCTTTGAGTGTACAAATTAGTATTGTTACTAAATAAAGAGAACCTACCATGTACGGTAAAATGTTCTGCTCAGCCAACTCATACACTACCTATGGTTTTGTCTCAGTTTGGGTAACTTAAAATCTGACGACAAATATGAAGCCTTTTTTATTTGGAACGTCGATCGCGGGCTGACAAAATTTAGTCTGTTTCTTTCTTCACTTACAACACAATTGTGATTTACCCATTCCGCTTAAATGTTTGTATATTTGCCAAACAAACAAATGCACCTAATTTATCTTTATAAGCAACACGTTTACTACTCTTTGTTATTAAACATTACTAGCTAAGAAACATTATATTTGAGTACAAATGTAAAATAAGATAATATGTTGCCGATCGGTTGCCAAATTTGAAAATGGTTATAGCTTGCTTACAAAGTGTTGGAATCTGCAACTCAATTAAATAATCTGTTGCAAAGTCCACAGCCACCGGTCACAAACCGCTCTAAACCACGAGATGCCCAAATTATAAGCATTCCTATGCAGTTAAAAAATACTCCGTTTCAAGTTATAGTTAGTTAAGAGGATTACACGTTTTGGTATAAAACCCGTGACCAAATGATGTCGTCGGTCAAGCAGGAAATAAACTTGCTACACTTGATGCCGCCACAAACTGCATTAGCACGTTAAGCCTTGTAGTAATAAATAAATTAAAAGGAAATTTTTTTACTTTTCCTTATTTTGCAATAACTAACATGTGTATATCTTAGACTGAATTACTAGAAGGCAAAGCGTCCGAGATAAAGGTCCACCTCAAGTGAACCGAGGTCTCAATAGAGGTTGCTTGTAGCAACCCAAGCACTAGCGGATTCTCCTTCGTTTCCGCTGGACCAAGCGTTGCACGCGGATTTTAGTAGGATAGTGCTCATGGTGTCAACCAGGAGCCAATTGGCTCTGAGTTCCAGCCCAACTCAGGCTATCTCCAACTGATGCGTCACAACCAGGACGAAACGGCGGTTTTGGGGTGCCCGTGTTGGGATGAACAACACTATGAAAATGTTTTCTTTACTTACGGTTTATAAAATCGGAATGACCGTTGTCCACCACAAATGAATCGAGGTCTCAATAGAGGTTGCTTATAGCAACCAAAGCACCAGCGGATTCTTCAAGTTCACCTTTGAGCAATTTTGATGTTCAGAAAGCAAAAGATTTGAAAAGCTAAGCTCACCGCTTCTGGCGAAAGTAAACTGTGTTTAGATAGCAAACATAAATTTTAACATTCACCGCTGGCGGCTATAAGCATTAATTATAGACTGAAGCCTGCAGCGTTCCAAAATAACGGCCTGCTCTCGTACATTTGTATATATAGTGATCATGCTGCTTAACACATTTTGCCACGGAAGCAGTGCGTTTTCAAAATCGTTTAACAGTTCTAACAAGCTATTAAGCAGAATAAGTTAATGGTAGTGTAGGCTGTGCTTCACGTGTTAATATTTTTCTTATAGGTTGAATCATACGACAACCGACAGTAGCCATTAAAAAGCATCCTGCATATTGCTCAGAACCAAAAACGATGCCTTTCCCATGGCATATAGCGCAGGACTTAGTATAAGAATAGATTTGTGTCACGTAGCTCAACTTCCTCCATCAACAACTCGCTACTCCGACCGGCAAATTAGTTTTACTTAATGATTTATTATCTTACAATCTTGCTTTTATATACGTTGTAGTAGCTGTTTCTCCTCCTCGTGAGCAAACAACTTATTACAAAATAACATACAACAGAATGGATCTATTGCCTTTGCTGTTTCTTGCACTAAATGTAGATTAGAAATGGAATACAAAGCGAGATATCTGCTTGCTGTTTACGCATAACGCTGCTTATAATGTATGACTTTCCGGCGGCATAAAAAATTATATTAAGATAATGCGGATCTGCAACTTACAAGCTAATGCTAGTGCCATAAATGAGTAGCCACCTTAAATATAACTTAGTGGCGTCAAACGTTTGGTGAAAGAGAATGTTGCATAACGCCGCGCAGTTTGTGTAAAGCACGTAGCCACAAAGTTAGCGTACTGAATATCGGTTAGCGCTTATATAAACGCTGCTGCTGTGTCAAGTGGAGACGCTGATTTGGGCTTCTTTCCATAAGTGGTATTAGAAGCAATGCTACACCGATAATTAGTGATGATCTCGAAAGTATTTTTTAGCTACCAGTAGGGAAACGTTTTTGAGCACTTACGGATTGCTGTGGTCCAGTGTTCATATGCTGTCTATTTCTTTCAGTAGATATTTGTATTTTCCGTGCAGCCATACCTGATTTAATTTGTCTTTTTAGCTTGATTGGTAAGTAACTGTAACGGTTGCTATTGATTGCTGGTTCGTGTGACCAATTTAAATTGTTTCTGATACATAATATGTTCAGGATACCATTCTTCGGATACTATACTATCGAAAAGATGAGGGCTGCGCTCTGACCTGCAATAGCTAGTCAACTAGGGACTGTGTTATTAGAATTCCTTGATTGTTAGGTTAAATATCAAACTAATATTGTCCAGTTCAACAAGAAACGCTAGTAAAAAATGAAGCGAATATGTAGGTTTATGGTGCTGATATCACGGTGTTTTAGTAACCCCGGTACAAATATTAGAACTCATAACAGTTATTACGAAACACTCCAAAGACAAAGCACAATCCTTTCCAACTTTAGCAATTAACTAGAAAACGTCTATTTTCTGGTTAGGCAGCTGAACAATATTACTCTCTGCGCACAGCATAAGATTAAATGCCTGTTGGTCAACCGTTCAATCAGGTATATATGATCAGGTTTCAATAGTTTCCAGCATAAAAATATAAATCTGTAGAATACACGTTCCTCTCGAACTGATTGTGCATGCTAATAAAACACAGTCGAAACTATAATACACGGCCGTCCATCAAGCATGACGGTGTAAGTTGTTATATCTGTAAGTAAGCGGCATTGATCAGTGTATACATGTTTGCATTTGTCCCGCACAGCAAACTCCTTAAACTGTGACACTTGTATTTGCATTATATAGAATTATTTTCAGCATGGTGGTTTGTTCAATCATAAACATTTGTGTGGATAAATGATGGACGATTTTAACGCACAGCTCCCAGGTTGCAGCGTAGTAGTGCATTGAGTTGGACCTCACTAACGCTTAGCAAAACTATTTGTACTTTATGCCTACTTTTATGACACCTGCAATCAACGGAGTTGGATACAGTTTGTTGCGTGTCAAATTATGTTATTCTCAATTGCAGTATGCTAAAAAGACCGTTGGAATTAGGAATGAAGTGAAGCGGTTTGGCTTTTATTCTGGTAACCATACACGTTTGGTATAGTTATACCTCTAGTATTGTTGCAGATTGGCTTTTCCTTAACCAAGGTGGTCAGTTTTACTCCTGCCGATATATCCTTGCCTATTTAACCAAATGCAGTACAAAACATAATGAAGGAAAGGTCAATGAAGTGCAAAATAGGATAAAAATAACAAATTCCGTACAATAATTGCGGTGAAATTTACAAACCGCAGACAATATCAGAAGATTACAACGAATCTTACAGAACGCCACGACATGTTTGCAGTATTAACGCTATGAGTATTTCTGGTCACATTTTGAGTTTTTGGTAGTTTTTGCGACTTGTTTCGCATAATGCACTCCTTTGTTGAACACAGGATAGTTACCGTAATCATTCTATTTGGGTAATGCAACTTTGCATTTTTAGTTGACATGGGTTTTTGACAGTTAAACCATGCGTTGCAGATTTCATCCTTGTAGCTTGAGCAGAAAATATGTCGGTCTCATTCACGTCGGCGGTGAAAGTATAATAGGTTTGCTTCTACGAGCTATGTTTTGTTGTTTCAATGGATGTTTACATGCGTTCGGGGCATTTCAAAACCGTTCAATTAATTACATGTTGCACAGCAGGTGCTAACATCGTCCATTTTTTACTATTTTTTTATGAGCATAATATTTTAGTGATGGAAGGACGCAGCGTTTACGCGCTTGATCGTCCTGCAATGTGCTACCCTGAGCGCGGCAAGCAAGCAATCCTGCCAAGGCGTTTGTGTGTAGACCTTATTTAAGACGATTTAAGTAATGCAGGCGCCAAGTGCTTGCCAGATTATGGAAGCGTCGAATATTTCAAATAACCCACGTAGAAAGCCTTAGTGTCATTTGCATTATTTAATGTTTAACTAGTAGTCTTAAAAAGCCTAGTGCAACTGTTACGAACACGTCGAGATCAAAATCACTAGAAGCGCGCTGCACGGCTAAGGGTTAAAGGCAGCGGTTGCCGTGCTTAGATGGCACCTCGGCGGATTTTCCTACTTGGATGTCTCTAACTTGAGCTTGACGTCTGTAGGTGAGGCGTCAATATTACCCAGATCTATTCATAGCGATGTGTGATCTTTCAGTGCAGCACAATCCCACCATATCCGTTGCACTTTGGCGAGGATATGAACAGAAAATTAAGATAAAAGAAAGAAATTCAAATAAAAGCAAAGGAAAGTAGCTCCGAGTAACGAGCTAAGTGCTTTGCTGCACTGCAGCATCATTAGGTAAAAGCGATTACTTCAAACCCTATAACGAATATAGTTAATGCACAAAATTACTTTACTTACCCTGCATGGGTGAATGTCTAGCTACAACGTACACTATCACGCCAATGTACCAAACAAGATTACCAAGAAATATGACAGTTTTATATGTAAGATATTTACTTACTTCTTATGTATAAAGCTACTTTGGTCAGAAGCAATGATTTCTAAGTTCACATGCGTTTGACGACGAATATTTTACCGTGTTGTTAAAAATTCCCTCGATAATGCAAGAGCTCAGGGTAGTTTTAAATTGCCTGATTTATTTTTATAAAACGACCTACTTAAGTTTTAAAATTTGTCACTCGAATTTTACTTCATGCGT
Organism: Dicrocoelium dendriticum; assembly: GCA_944474145.2. Taxonomy (NCBI): domain Eukaryota; kingdom Metazoa; phylum Platyhelminthes; class Trematoda; order Plagiorchiida; family Dicrocoeliidae; genus Dicrocoelium; species Dicrocoelium dendriticum. The sequence continues at coordinate 13,270 of CALYDF020001307.1, forward strand.
GTTGCCCAGGCAATGGATTCTCTGAATGATGAGATCACCTTGTGATGATTGCTTTGCAATACTTTACTCGTGTTTCGCGGTTGCCAACCTTGTAAATTAGAATAAGCGTGTCACATGTCGAAAATGTGTCAACCTGCAAATTTCTAAGATATTGTTAAAGAAGCTTGCTGACGTGGCAACGAAATGCATGGCAATTACTTAAAATACACCAGCACGTATGTCGCAAACGCAAAGAGGCCTGTGCCTTCGCTAGTACATCGGTCGTGTTGACGGTACTTGAGGGTGCATTTACTGAATTTGGTACCATAAGGTGGAGATAAGCGTAGCCAATACGCGAAGCTGACAAGCAAAAATAGGAAAACATTTCTTATATTTTTAGCGTAACTGCTTTCAGTGAGCGATGCAATGCTCTACAACTGCGGTCTCAATTGCTCTGCGGACTCAATCTTACCCTATGCATTCCCTATCGCTTACTATTTGAACCATAATTTGCGCGACAGTCACAACCCGATTTCCGGCTCTTAGGCGGTAGGAAATAAGAAACTGCAAACGCATTTTGCATAGAATATGTCTCGCACTATGCGTTACACAAAAGCTTTCTAAGTAAGTTAGGAATTATTATCAAATAACTTTCCATCGACTAGAGAAACCTTACCTGTTGTTTTCAATTAGACGAATGTGCCTAAATCTTTCGAATAACTTGTCAACATTTAGCCGAAATATGCCTCTAGCGGGTGCGTATGTCAAGTGTTCGGGATACACCTAAAAGTTGCCTTAGCATTTAATTGTCGCACTATGGTACTTTTATGTAGTCATGGATGAATTCCTTAATATATATTTGCAAAGCGTTATTCTTACCACTCTCACACTTCCTGCTAATCAATACTGTCCTTTTCTTTGGTGCACTGGTTCGAGAGGCACTACACATTTTAAGCTAAACAGCAATTTGGCCTCATTGTACTTTTATTATCGTGAAGCAAAACGCGTAAACACGCTGGATCTAGGCTATAAATCAAACTCAATCAGACAAACTAACAATTTTAAACGCATTATTAACCTATGTATCTTCGTTATTTTTGCCCAAAACTGTCCGGTCGCTACGAATCTTTTCTAGGAAATTGCCCTACCCATCGATAACTTGCAAAGCAACATGTTACACTTGACTTGGGTTAATGTTTAGCCTACAGTAGATGAAACGCCCTTACTGTCACGAAACACACTATCCGTTTATCCATTTCGTGTTATTGCTATTTTCTTATGTGCTCGTATTTATTCGTCATCTTTTTACTGGTTGACCACCACCGGGCAAATTTGCTGGGTTGCTGATTTGTAGCTTCCTAGCAGAATGCTACTCTACACAAAACCGATAGCCCAAGACCCACCAGTGCATATTAACATGTGTGGAAGGCTTATAAATAAGAAGACCTGCGGTACACACTGGAATGTGAATTAGTACGTTGTGGCATATATTGCCAAATCAAATGAATTGGACTACAAGAAGTGCGTGCGTGAACTGCTTAGCTTTAATACCCAGTTTTGTAGAAATGAAAAATTTATAAGCACCCAACTGAACAGCAAGATAGTGGTACCTAAAATTCACTACCTCAAACAAGCATAAAACTAGATAAATTATGGAGGTTTGGGTAAAACTTCTAGAGCGCTTACCCAGTGGCGAAGTGTGATGGTAAGATATAACACCTAGACGCCCTTTCCTCAAAGCTTGGTCTAGCTTAACTATTTTGGGACAACAGTCGGTAAGCTAATCGATCGCTGTAGAGGAGAAGTGCAGATTCGCATGCAATTGATTTGGATCGACATTGAACGAAGCTCGAACAAAGAATGTAATGGGAAAGAGATTTGTTCCTCATCAGTGAGTGATTCTAATTGACTCGGGAGATAAAACGTCTTTGCGTTCTATGAATCATAAATTTCAAATCGATGCCCAGACGTTGATGAACAATCATTGATATCACTGCCCTACCAGCTGCAAATGACAGCAGACACATTACCGGATATCTGGAGGGTGGGGAAAGCTGAATGGATGGATTTCGCTTCGCTGTTCTAGTTAGATAAAGATCCGGGATCATATCAATTGGCGGTTCAGCTACTGCTTCCGTGAAGATGCAGTACGGAGATTAGAAGCATTGAACTTTAGCGATTATGACCAGGAACTGAATTCTTCAGAAATGATCGAGAGGTTTGGTTTCCATCGTGAAGGTTGATTAAACCTCATCAGCCGCTGCTGCCGATCGCCTAACGTTAGCTGACTTAAGATTGAAAGTCTGCAAGGAAAGCAAGCGATATCAATAAATAACAAGTGAGATGGCGCAGAGCGTGGATTGACTATTGCGACACCATTAATTCAATGACAAACAGTAACACCACAGGCTGATCCTGGAGCCATTGTATATTTGAAACTCGTGATAATTTCTACTAATGGTTGGCGTGGCCGTCTTTCAAGTCGATGATCGCGAAAAGCAACGCATCAAAAATATAGGCCCAGACATGTTAAATCTTTAGAACTTGGCACAATGTAGTTTTAAAAGCGATGCGTAGAGCTGTAGGGCATCAGAAGAGAAGAATAGTTGAGAGTCGGGAAAGAAATGGAAGCTACTGAGTACGACTAAAATGGGTATACGGTGGACAGGCACCTCAGCCGAAACAGAAACCGGTTTTACAGAATAAGCCTAGGGAAAGAAATGGAAGCTACTGAGTACGACTAAAATGGGTATACGGTGGACAGGCACCTCAGCCGAAACAGAAACCGGCTTTACAGAATAAGCCTACTAAGACCATAGCCCAAGTTCGAAAGCACACCCACAGTAACAGAAAATACGAAAGCTGCAAAACGAGAAAAAGGAAGGACGTGACGATAAGGTACTACATTTAAATGCCCGTCGCTTAGCGTTCGGTCGAGCTTAACGGTTTTGCGACAACAGTCTGTAAGCTAATCGATCGTTGCACAGGCACAGTGCAGAATCGCATGCAATTGATTTGGATCGTTATTGAACGAAGCTCGAACACTGGCTAAGGATACAATAGGAAAGAGTTTTGTTCTGCATCAGTGTGTGATGCTAATTGACTCGGGAGATAAAATGTCTTTGCGTTCTATGAATAATGAATTTCTGATCTAGGCCCAGACGCTGACATTTTGATGCACTGAGGGCAACTTGGCAGGAAGTAAGTCACAATGCGATAGTTTCAACAAGTAACAGCATAACTTTACTTGGCCACCTTAACTCGACCCTTTTTGCATTGATTCTGTTGCAGATACTTTTTATATAGTTCATCTCGACATTTATGTTTTTTGACCGCTATTAAACTACTATCTTTGACAATGTTCTCGTAGTTCTTCGACGCGTACTATTGCATCTCTGTACATAAGATTGGATTTTGTGTGTACTGTTTCATGATTATGCTGGGTTTAGCTACTTGCACACCTCTGTGGTTTATTGCCCACGCCTAGATGGGCGTGCCTAACACTGCCAAGAATAAATGCTCAAATAGTGATGTAGCTTTGGAATGTACTAGTTATATGAAATTTCCTGAAGTTTATAAACTCAGTGTATGAAGCACGTTTGGAGTCGCTGGCGTTTGTAGATTACGGCACACATTTGCCTAATAGCATCTGTTGAAGCGTGTGCTGTTAGTTATAAACAACCTGTTTGTGTACGGCAACGACACTACATTGCCCCTAGTTATCTTTAATTGATAGCGAAATATTATCCTAAGCACCGTTTGGTAGTATAAAATATCCTTTCGAACGTTTTTAAAGGATTAGTTTAATTTGCAGAACAGATAATACAATTGTCCCTGCTCTGAAGGGAATAAGAATGCGCCAAGGTAGGTACCAGTTTCTGCTATCCACAATGGCTATAATGCCTTTTAAGCAGTTATTAAAGATTAAGAAGTAATTGCCACTAAAAATTTAAACCACCCCTGCTGGTTACCTTAACCACCTTATTAAACTATTCAGCAAGAAATGAACAGCTGTTGTTGCTTATAGCATGTGAATTGTTATCACGTTAGATTAAATATTGAACTAATCTCTGCAGCTCTTCTGATTCTCTGTGCAGAGTAAATAGCGGAACACCAGTTTTTTACCATCCATTTGGCTAAAATTCATCAAGCCCTGCTACGTAGTCCATAAATTTCTCCTTGGTAAAGTTATGATCTAAACTAGCCGGCTTGTTTCATGTTCCGTAATGCCTTGGATTTGTGATATTGCTTTGCATAGGTAATATAATTAGGAGATCATATGTTCCACTATGGATTGCTGACCGAACGCAAGTTTTGCAGATTTGTTTCATCACTTTGCTTATAACAGCTAAATACACTTTTGCGAACAAATATATGAGTAAGTTATCGGGTAAGCACTGGTCACTTGCTCGCTTATTTGGTCATAGCCAAACTATGGAAAATTATGGGGGGTGTCCTTTCTACAAACGCTGTTTTGTTACAACTTTTGCATTGGAATGTCTCGGTTCGGTAACGTACGAGAAGCACGTTACAATACATAATCTAAGGTTACTTGATGTGAACATGACAATATAATCAACTTAACCGCTCTGTACAGGTTCGACATTTACAGCCTTGATATTAGTGTTCCGTTGTAGAAACGATAAAGTTATACAAATAAGGCTATAGTTAAAGTGTTTTAAAATGAATAATAACTGGGATATTTTATAGAAATACATACGCAAACTGACAATGTTGCTAGCATTAAAACCATTGTTGTAGAAGAGCCATAAGTTAATGCTTGCTGTTTTAGGTAGGAAACGTTTTCAAAGCAATAGCAAACAATGATGCCGAGAGCTGATAAGTTTTATGGCGTAGCACATTAAAGCATTCTCCCCGTCATCACGCTAAAGTTACACCTCTAGCCAAATAATAAACTGTCGGCGACGTCACCGTCTACTGTGTTTACATAATTAACTTTTTCCGTCCCACAAGTAACATTATTCGCACCAAAATCGGTTGGGCTTAATATGTCTAACTGTATCAGTTTGAGTGGTACTCCGAGGATTACAGGTACATCCGTTATTGCAATAGTTTCATACTTAGCCTAAAATAACTACGTAGACGTTATCATTTAAGCTTTTGAGTCCATCCGCCTTAATATAATTTTCTTCTCTAATCTAGTCAGCTATCAATTCTGAGCTTACTAGTAAGCGCTGAGATTAAGGTACTGGTTAAATTTAAAGCTTGAAGGTTAAAAGCATGTCATCACTGAAATCGTGTATTCCTTATTGTGTCTCATGTAAACTCCAGCACAAACGTTTTCTTGGCATTTTTATCAAATAGCGAATCAAAATTCTAATGAATCGTTCTACACAGTAGCTTGCATTGACAACCGTGAGACAGTTAGAAAATGAGCAACTTATTTCCTACTAGGTCAACATTTACTTAATATCTTCTATTCTAAAGAAACGTCACTCATTCGTGCTGTCGAAATATTACTTTTGCTGTGCTTCGGGTACAAATGATTTCACATCACATCAATTTGCAAGGCAAACTGTTGCATTGGTGCAATCCCTTTAGCCATTCACAGTGAAGGAAATTCGTTGCAAAGGTGACTGAAAGCTATAAAAGTGCTTACGCTGTAGCCTAGTAGCCGCAAGTAGATTAAAACTTTGAATAATCATGCTACTTTTCTGTAGTATCATTCTTCTGGTATGTTATTTCCTTGTGAAGTAGCAGATGCCTTGCCCCCTCTGCTAGTTTTTAGTCCCAACCCAAGCCATTGAAATATTGCATTAGTAGTTACCAAAATCAGGAATTTCACTGACGTTAAACTTTAATTTACATTATTCGTGTTTAAGCAACAACCGTAGTTGCAAGGCCCATGCATGCATTAAACTAAACACGTGACATGATTAGAGCTAAATTTGCATCATTCTCGTGGTTTTAAGACCAATTTTATTATACTTACGCCTGCAAAGCATGCACTTGTGTACAATCTACTTTGCTGTTCATTTTTTTTTATTTTTCAGACTCTGGCGTTCTCTGCGTCGAAAGGTTGTTCTAATAGCCAAGAAAACGCAGAGGATGCTTGTGAAAGACAATGCGCTAACAGCGAACTGTATGGAAGAAGCTGGGGGAGAAACTTATTCACAGCAACTAATTTGAGGCACTACCTTGCATGCAGCTCTAAATGCATGCGCGTATAAAAATGTCGACAGTAAATAAATTGGAACTCCCATATAGAAACCAGAGCAATTGCATCATGTCATTTCAATCCCCTGTTGTGCCGTAAATTCTTTCACAAATAAACGAGAATTTGATCTTACTAGCTCTATGTTGTAATTATTTTGCTTTCTATGCCCCAGTTTTGTCGAAATAGCTAGAAATTTAGTTAGTTCGAAATTGAAAGATGCAAAAGATAAGCATCTTTACGTCTTCTTTTCAAACCATTCTTCTACAGATGTAGCAAAACAATCCGCAGTGCAAGTACACGTTCCATAGTTACCGCCCCCTATTAACCAGAACATCGGTTTGAAATGCGAAATTGTTAAGCGGGCAGTCAGTTCTGAATTTCAACATCGCTCGTCATCAAATAACTCTAGCCAACCAAATGCTAGGTTGCAGCATGTTAAATAGGTGATGGTTCGAAATATGTGTTGGTGCGTTAGCAATTTCGTATTTTGCTGGAAGCAACTAAGGCATAATGCCTTATTGTCATATGTCGTGTTAAAGAAAAACACCATCTTGTCCACTGGATAGCCCCATTTCTCTTGGTGGTTTAATGTTGGCTCAAGTTGTCAGAGCAGTGGTTGTATTTCAGCTGCTTAGGAAAGCTATTTTATTTCAAAATGGGAAGCTATTTTACTTAATCGAGACCGCGAATTATATAATCATCTCCGTCTGCAGTGTATGTGTCTGGCTGTTTTCCGGACACTTTAGAAGAGACCTTATGGTTATATAACTCTGCGGGTTTGCTTCAACACCCGTCTAGTAAAGCTATCGATGTGGCCCGAACTTACTTGTTGCTGCTTGCTGGAGCTACACAAATAAACTAAGTTATTTTGTTGCAAAACGATATTGCGCAGGTGGGGTAACTTGTGAACTATATTGCACTCTGATTGCTATGATGCCGTATGTTAGCCAGCGGTTAATTGTTTGACGAAGCTTCGCTTAATTTATTAAGCTACGGTTCAAACTCAAGAAATCTGTTGTCCAACATAGTCAAGTGCAGAATTGCACGAGTCCGATACCTAAGGGCTAAAGGCTCAAACCTATGGAACTTGGTAAAAGCTTGTTTAACGTGGTTGCACTTCTTTGGATAAATGTGCGTTAGGCCATAACGATTTAAGAAAACATAAGTGGGCTTGTCAATGGTGATCATCTGCTTAACAAAAGGCATATAATTTTACTTATGCAAAGAATCCTATACCATCGTCTCTACTCCACCCAACAGCAGCATTCGTATAAGCGCTAAATCAGAATCAGTACGCTAACTTCATGGCCACGTGCTTTACACTAAACTGAGTCACACACGCTCCTCTTCCATCTACATTGTGGTGTCACTAAGGGTCCTTTAAGGTAGCTTCTTATTTACGGCACGAGCATGAGCATGTACGCTGCAGATCTGCGTTATCGTAACAGTTTAATGTGAAGCCGGAATATCGTGCAGTATAATCAGTTTTGTGAGAAAACAACACGCAGTTATCATGTTTTGCATGCGGTTCCTGCTTTACATTTTGTGGAAGAAAGAACAAATTAATAAATCTATGCTGGTCTATATTTTCATATCATACGCTAATTTACGACGTCGAGGCAAAACTGCTACCACTGCTTATATGATAACAAGGTCGTAAAATAACGAATGGCTGAAAAAGACCACTTGGTATATCGGCAGTATGAGTTACTGGTAAAACAAAGCGCGAACGATGGAACACAAGCCTGTACTTATAAGGAGCTTTGCGCTGAATTCTAACAGAATGACGTTGTAGGTTTTGCTTTTAAGTAATATGCAAGCTGCTTTTATGTTACCATGGCCGTGTTTCATATACTTTAGCCTATTACAAAATTTTTAAGAAGTAAATCACTGCCTATTCTACGATGAACTTATTCTGCTTAATCGTTCGTTAGAACTGCAAATATGCTTTGACAACGCATTGCTTCCGTGGCAAAATGTAATAAGCAATCTGATCAATATAGATAAATAGGTACGGGAGCAGGCCGTTATTTTGGAACGCTGCAGTCTTCAGCCTATAAGTATTGCTTAGCGCCTCTAGTGATGCATGTTAACATTAAGGTTTACGATCTAAGCTCATTTCACTTTCTCTATAGGCGGTTACATAAGCTTTGTAATTGAGATTTTGTTGTCTAAAAATAAAAGTTGCGTTAGCTTGGACGCTTTGCCTTTTTCGAAGTCAGCCTAAAGTATACCTGTCGTATTCATTTAAAGCTTTTGAAAGCTTGCAAACGTTTTAAACTTTTAATAGTTCTGTGTGTTACTATAATACTGTATGCTATAACACTATATACTACGTATTACTATAATGAATAACACGCTAAATCATTTCTTGGCGACATCAAGTGCAGCTGGCTTATGTCGTGTTTGACGGACAACATCATTTGGTCAAGAGTTAGGTAACAACTCGTTTAATTTTCTTAACTAAATGTAACTTGACACCAAATGTTTTTATTTGCGTAGGAAGATATATTACGCGGACATTTGCTGGTTTAAAAACCTTAGCGATCAGTGGCTGTGGCCTTTGCAACTAAGAATATTTAACAGCTTTGCAAATGCCTAAAACGTTTTATTCTATGTATAAGTTATATTTGTGTCTTGATATTTGTTTCCGCAACAACTTAAGCTACATGAATTATGCACAGAAATGTTAGGTCACCCACTGCTGGTGTTGCATAACAAAGAGTATTAATCGTGTTGCATATTGAGATAAATGAAATACATTTCTTTGTATCTAGCGAATACTGCACCTAATTTTAAACTAAATTGGTAAATGGTAAGTGCCCTTTTGGTAAAGAAAAAACAAGCTAACCGCTGTCAGCTTGCAAGTGGCGTTTCAACTAAGAGACTTGACGTCGTATGGTACTTTTTGTTTACTTTTTATTACAGCCTAATAGCTGTAATGTTTCCCGCCTGCGGCTGAGTTGTATAATTAGGACGCTGATGGTCAGAGTTCAAGTTACCCAAAACTGAGGCATGGACCTATGTACAGTATGAGTTAGTTTAGCAGCAAAATTTACGGAACCTATTAGTTCGCTATATGTAGTAGCAGTCCCAACTTGTACCATCAAAGTCTGAAGGGTATATCATAGAGAGAAGTGATCAAACATTAACAAAAGTAAATCCACAATATAAGTAGTAAATTGAGAATGATAACGGTGGACATGAAACGTAATTGTTGTAGCTTGCAAAGGAAACTTGTTCATTTAATCATTTGAAAAGTAAGAAAAATGCCAACTATGATAACTCTATTGTCTTAAAAACACAACCTTTCTATTAATTAAAGCATTCAGCTTACGCAAAATTATCAACCAATTTGTGATCGACGTTTCTTACTCCCTAATCATGGAATGTACGTCAGATAATTTTGCGAAAATCAATTCGTACTTGTGATTGTTCGGGTTTAGGTAAGAACCTAGAATGTTTGATTCAACTTGCTCTAGAAAGCCAGCAGACACTTTGCATTAGGTGCAGCGTTTAACCTGTCGTTCGCACTAATGCATTCTTTGTTTAGTCCACCTGGAATTTATCTGCTTTTGTGTTAATTTATACAGTTGCATTGAGCAGAAATATCCGCCTATTCAACTGCCGAACATTTTGCGTTACTTTTGTAGTAAGTTCTATACATTTTATAGTACCACGCATGCAGCAAAATAAGCCTGTGTAATTAGGACTAATAGATCAAGAAGGTCGATTGCAAGAAGCTGTATAGCCGTGTCACGAGAAAGGAGTCAATGTGCCTCTATGAACCAAATCCCGGTTAGTGCTGGTACGCTGTAAACGACTAATGTGGTCCAACTGCATGTCAGTGGAGTCTTCATGCATTTAGTGGCATACTAACCTCAGAGACTATTCATAGACTTCTGCTTAAACTGCACCTCAACTGGGACATGAAGGTTAAGCAAAAGTTACGTGTTACGAAACGCTGCTGTGCAAAGCTTAATGACCCTGAATGAATGGAATCGCATCGCTGCTCAATGATCACATGAGCACAAATTCATGTTTTTCGTGCATGAGCAGGAGCCATATTGGGAACTGCTGCAAACAATAATACAGAAATATACCTACATCAAAAACTGGATGAATAACAAATTTATCTCCACTATGCGAGGCATGCGGGTAAAGTGGTAATCGTTTACGTGCTTATTTTTACAGTACATGCGTGCTACATTTAACATTAATAATTGGAATTCATATTCACGGGCCTGTGGACGTGACACACGTACCACATATGGAAACGAGGAAGAAAAAGCGCTTTGTATTCTTTTGATTAATTGTGTTAACCTATGGTACCTTATGCTGACAAAATTGTTGCAGGGCTCCGTGTGATGCATCGTTCCTTCCACTGTAAACTGCACAGTTGCAGCTACATCAACTTATGCTAGTCGCAGTCGACAGTTGCCCAATGCTGGTTTGCTTAAGGAGTGCCTATCTAACATAAAGATAGACTTATGCTTAGCGAGTGCAAATATAGTAGGCAGTTATTCCATATCCATCAACTATTTTAGTTACAGGAAGAGGCAATTAGGTTTCTTGGCCCATGCTGAACACACAGTAATTAACTTCAGTTGCGCAACTGAAAAGAGGATGCATGAAAATTTAAAAATCTAACCTCGGAATGAAAAAGGGTATTCAGATTCTGTAGTGATACTAAGAGCGCAGGCAGGGTATTGAACGGGGGATATTTGCATAGTGAGTATCCACGCACCTCCAGTTAACAGAGAGTAGACAGTGCATACAGTGAAGGATATGGAAGGGCCGAGCGTCACATAGCAAATGACGAAATTCTGTGCTTCGAACTCAACCTAACTCTGCCACAATGTTTTTTATAAAACAATCTTGTTCTGCACTTCTAACTAACCCAATTTCTTTCAGAAGGAATAAATAAACAAATTGCGGAGCGATTACGGGAACCCGTCGACATCACGCCCTACACACGTTGGCTGCACCGATCGGGTTGAACGCATACCCTCCTTGACGACTCAATAACTAATGTGATCGTATTGACCCTACGGTTGGTGTCCCGCAATATCGAAGCATAAACCAATTTTAATTTTTTATTCATGCTTACCTTTTTACTTTTTCTGTTGCGGAGGCGACAGTACGGGATCAGAGAACACAGTTCATTGCTCAGCGCTATCAATCCCTGTACTTTCCATACTCAAGCATTTGATGAAGCTGAAAAATGGTTTATAGCTGTCTAGCATTTGATACTTCCCTTGTAAAATTTTGCCGGCCTTTTGCCCACATCTTTTATATTATTCTTTAATTCACTGCTGAGCACGACCGGCTCGGTCTCCTAGGGTGACGATTTTAAGCTTGCAGCGGTAATAATTATACCCATGCCAGGCGCATTGCCATTGGTTCCATGGAGATAAAAAAGAGCCTTACTCAAAATAACCAGCAGTTGGTAAAGGCTAGGAACCTTGACTATCCACAGTATATACATAAAATCAGCCCTAAGCGTGATTAACCTAATTGATGACTAACCTAGTTTAAAGGCCCCACCGGCACATGGACAGATGGGCAAAGAAATGCGAGTGAAATCCATCTAGAGAATAACTCGCACAGAAACAGGTCACCATGAGTCTGTCCCAGTAATGGTCGTATTAGTTCACATCCGTTTTATTTATCGACATTTGTTATCGTTATAACCTCACAATCCTCCCGAAATATTAACCCGACCAATTAGCCATGTCCGCCAAGAGGCTTGAGGACTGCTTTGGAAACCTGTAGCAATGTAAACACCATACGATTTTGCCGTACATCCAACCTCGTAGTACGCAGTTAGACCGCACCTCGCAAGGACGTTAAAGGTATCTTTGTTTTTTATTCACCACAAATCTATATTGCCCATGCAAGAGCGTGGTACTATCTATACATATTTGCTTTGCAACAAAAATGGACGTAGCTTCTCATTTAATGAGTTAATGTGCGTCTCGCCATCATCCGAAGCACTTGTGCAAAATATCCCTTGCCTCTTCGAAACCTTCCACAGTTTCGAGGATCAAACAGCTTGCACTGACTTTTTCGCCTCACCACATCAGTATTGTATCAGATATGAAAGTCAGATAGGATGTTGTTCGGGTCACATTAGCTTCAAAGCATTGGATAAAAATCCAGTAACGAGCTGGAACACCATATTTGATGAGCTCTCGCTTAGTGAGAGAGTACGACGTGTTTAGACCGAAACATTGGGAGTTGCATTTATGAAAAATGTTATTAGCAACACGTGCATCAAAATGGAAGTCTGCTCCGCGATCTTTAACCCCTGAACCTGAGACTGCTAAGGGATCATTGAAATATGCCACCGACAACATGCGCCGAGCGTACGTTATTAGCTTCAGAGAAGGAGGTTGAAGAGGAACATCAGCTAAATGACCACAAACATCGTACGACGTATTAACTGTCCCTTTACTAATCGACTGATCCGACATAATATCGTGCCCCAAAACAATAATCATTTTTAGAGTGCTTAGAATGCAGACGCATTTTTGTCAGAGCAGACTTCAGCATTCTAATCCTGTTCACATCATTCTTGATGGCTCAGCATCAGTAATCTCAATTGAAGTCCAGCATTCCTTAGCAACGAGATCAGAAACAGATAATATTGCACTTTTTAACTGCGTAAATACTATACGCATCCTAGACAAGATATACGCAAGAGGTGGATAGGAGAGAAAACTGTCGACT
>CALYDF020001308.1:0-14655 GCA_944474145.2 Dicrocoelium dendriticum
TTTTTGCTTGGCGCTCGCTTCGGTTGCAACGCGCGACTACTCTGTGTGCTGTGCTTGATCCGTTCCCTAGCTAGAGCGTCCACGGTGTCGTTCTTTTATAGCTAGCTAACAGGGAATCTTTTACTGTACCAATAAAAGTTTCCCTGCAACTCGATCCGTCTTCTCGAATCGCTCTCTGGGCTCCCGGAATAGGCAACCCTCTAAATTGGTGACCCCGGATCCGGAACAATCTCAACGCCGGATATTTCGAACTTTTCTCCGGTGAGCTCGTTCCATTTATTTTTCATATTTTCCGGTTTTATTTTTGCATACGGTAGCCTATTTTTTCGCGTCATTTTTTCAAATCATGGAATCTGTAGACCATAAGGTAGAGTCTCTGCTTAGTGTTGTATCTCTCTCAGTTCCACCTTTTTGGGACATGGATCCTGTTTTGTGGTTCGCTCTTCTTGAGGCTGAGTTTTATAACCACAGAATCACTTCCGACTACGCGAAGTATTGCAAGCTCCTGTCCTATCTCCCCAAGGAGATATCAATGCAGGTTCGTGACGTCATCATTTCTCAGACCGAAAACCGCTATGAGGCTCTCAAGGAGGCCACGATTAAGCGTGTTATGCCCTCTGAGAAAGTTCGCCTGCAGCAGCTTTTCAGGGATCTGCAGCTGGGCGACAAACTGCCCTCAACCCTGCTACGAGAGATGCAGCAACTCCTTGGTTCCTCAACCATGGATCGAGACTTTACTTCGCGAACTATGGCTACAAGGGCTGCCAGAACACACGCAAGCGATTCTCGGCAGTCTGGAGATTCCCCGGTTTGCTTGTGTAAAATTCTAACCAAAATTCTTTAATTGTACACTTAGGCAACCGGTGTGGTTTGTTGAACTGCTTGCTGAGTTCGAATGCTTTACTTGCTCATCGCCATTTTTGCTTGGCGCTCGCTTCGGTTGCAACGCGCGACTGCTCTGTGTGCTGTGCTTGATCCGTTCCCCTAGCTAGAGCGTCCACGGTGTCGTTCATTTATAGCTAGCTAACAGGGAATCTTTTGCTGAACCAATAAAAGTTTCCCTGCAACTCGATCCGTCTTCTGGAATCGCTCTCTGGGCTCCCGGAATAGGCAACCCTCTAAATTGGTGACCCCGAATCCGGATCAACCTCAGCGCCGGATATTTGGAACTTTTCTCTGGTGAGCTCGTTCCATTTATTTTTCATATTTTCCGGTTTATTTTTGCATACGATAGCCTATTTTTCGCGTCATTTTTTCAAATCATGGAATCTGTAGACCATAAGGTAGAGTCTATGCTTAGTGTTGTATCTCTCTCAGTTCCACCTTTTTGGGATATGGATCCTGTTTTGTGGTTCGCTCTTCTTGAGGCCGAGTTCTATAACCACAAAATCACTTCCGACTACGCGAAGTATTGCAAGCTCCTGTCCTATCTCCCCAAGGAGATATCAACGCAGGTTCGTGACGTCATCATTTCTCAGACCGAAAACCGCTATGAGGCTCTCAAAGAGGCCACGATTAAGCGTGTTATGCCCTCTGAGAAAGTTCGCCTTCAACAGCTTTTCAGAGATCTGCAGCTGGGCGACAAACTGCCCTCAACCCTGCTACGAGAGATGCAGCAACTCCTTGGTTCTTCAACCATGGATGAGACTTTACTTCGTGAACTATGGCTACAACGGCTACCGGAAAACACACAAGCGATTCTCGCTACAGTGAGCTCCGTTCCGCTCACTCAACTAGCAGATTTAGCGGATCGAGTTATTGAACGATCACAGCCACAGGCCAACTCCAGCAAGGTCCATGCCGTCGCGTCCCAGGGCACTTCTATCACTGGCTTACAGTCAACCATAGAAGCCCTGCAAACACAAGTTGCGACACTTAGTCGCCAGGTGCAACAGCTCACTATGAACCCTCGTCGTCATAGCCGCTCAAAATCGCCCTGCAAACGTTCTAAGTCTAGAAACAGGCAGGCTAGCTGTTGGTACCACCAGCGTTTTGGTACCGCAGCTCGTAAATGCGTCAAGCCTTGCAACTACGCCGAGCAGCAGGGAAACTGCTCGGCCGGTCGGTAACGGCGACGGACGCGACCGGCCAACACCAAAGTCGCCTCATCCGTGTTAGGGATTTAACTTCCGGCATCGAGTTTCTAGTCGACACTGGTGCCGAAGTTAGCGTCATACCCCGTAGCTCAGATGAGGTCGTCTCACCATCGCCGACCAAGCTGCGTGCCGCCAATGGCACACCAATCGCAACTTTCGGCGAAAAGCTGTTAACGCTCAATTTAGGCCTCCGGCGAACCTTTCGCTGGCCTTTCATAATCGCTGCTGTGCCTTTCGCCATCATAGGCATAGACTTTCTTCAACGCTTCGACCTCATCGTCGACGCTAAACGGAAGAAGCTTATCGACTCTAGGACACAGCTCAGTGTTATCGGGACTAGCGCCAACGTGGCTGCTATCACTCCCATTCGTGTCCTACCTCAAGCTTCACAGTCTTTTCTAGAACTTTTCAGCAAGCACCCTAAACTCGTTCGCGTCCTGAACGAGTTGCCTCCGGTGACGTCAAACGTCACGCATCACATTTGCACTAAGGGCCCACCTGTTTCGGCCCGCCCTCGCCGACTAGCCCCGGACAAGCTCAAAGCTGCGAAGGCGGAATTCGAGCAAATGCTCGAACTGGGAATCATCCGCCCGTCTAAAAGTCCATGGGCATCACCATTACACATGGTGCCGAAGAAGTCCGGTGACTGGCGCCCCTGTGGTGACTACAGGGCACTTAACAAAGTTACCGTCCCGGATAAATACCCTATCCCGCACATGCACGACTTGACCTCAGCTCTAGCTGGCAAGTCTATCTTCAGCAAAGTCGACTTAGTTCGCGCCTACCATCAGATACCTGTGGCGCCAGATGACATTGCTAAAACAGCAGTCATCACGCCATTCGGCTTATTCGAGTACCTCAGAATGCCTTTCGGCCTCAGCAACGCTGCTCAAACTTTTCAGCGTTTCATTCATGAGGTAACGCGAGGACTCGAAGGCGTTTATCCTTATCTAGATGACATACTCATCGCCAGCTCTTCTGACGAGGAGCATCTTCGTCACCTCGACGCTCTCTTCCAGCGCTTAACACAGCATGGGGTTACCGTCAACCCCGATAAATGCGAGCTTGGCCAAAGCTCCATCGACTTTCTTGGCCACCGCATATCTGCCTCTGGTATCGAAGCCCTGCCAGACAAAATCCAGGCACTGAAGGACTATCCTGCTCCCAGTTCCTTCAAGCAGTTACGCCGATTCCTTGGCCTGGTCAACTATTACAGACGCTTTATACCTAACTGCGCGAGCATTGTTCAACCAATGACTGACTTGCTCCGCGGTAAACAACGCTCTTTTCACTTTACAGACGACGCTAAATTGTCTTTCGAGAAGCTCAAAGACGCTATCTCCAACATAGCGCTTCTCGCCCATCCAGACACGTCTGCATCACTCTCTCTGACAACTGACGCATCAGACACTGCCGTCGGTGCAGTTCTTCAACAACTCATCGACCATCGATGGATACCTCTAGGTTTCTTCTCAAAGCGCTTACAACCTGCCGAATCGCGATACAGCACCTTCGGTAGGGAACTGTTAGCTATCTACCTAGGTATCCGACATTTCCGTCACTACATCGAAGGTCGACATTTCACCGTCTTCACCGACCACAAGCCATTGATCTACGCAATCAATGGCGCAACGGACAAGTACTCGCCGCGGGAAACTAGACACCTAGACTACGTTTCTCAGTTTACGACAGACGTACGTCATGTCTCAGGTGCTCTTAATCCCGTCGCGGATGCGCTTTCACGCATTCAGCAGATCAGCTTAGCGCCTGGCACAAACATTGAGCTAGCCGCCATGGCTGCTGCCCAACAAGCTGATCCCGACATAAGCAAGCCACGACGCAACACCACTGAGATGATCACCATTGATCGACTCAAGCCAGCATTCTTCGACAAGTCTGACTCGCCGGTGCAACAAGCACCTTCACAGCCTGTGCCATCACAGCTGGCACCGCAACCTCAGACGAGTCAGTCCGCTCCAGCAGAACCGACAACCACAACCGACAGCACTCCTACTCGCCCTACTCTCAATCGACGCGGTAGGAAGCTCAAACCTAAGGTTCGTTTTTCGGACTCCGTTCGCACTTACTTTTTTACGTAGAACGTGCCTTCGAAATTTTCTGCTCTTACTAAACGTTTTTGAAAATCCACAAAAAAAGACCAAAACGTTTTGAAATTACCAAAAAAGAGCAAAACCTTTTGAAAACCCAAAAACAGCTTTGCACGTTTTTCGCTTTGCACTGTTTTGTGTATGGCTATGCATTTATGCTGCTTTTTCATTTGCTTTTCATATACACCCCGTCGGTTGGTTGCCCCTCGGTTTCACTTTCCGCTGGATCTCCGCACGTCAACTGGAAGTTCAACAATCTTCCTGCTCAATTGCCTACGTGAACTTTATTAACTGTCCCCCCCACAAACAGTTTTTTTACCGTTTCGACACCGTAGGGAGGACACGGGTGGGAGCCCGCTAGGGTCCGATTGCATGGTTCTCCCCCAGCAGCTGCATCGGGTTTCACAACCTGGTCTCGCAGAAGGCTGGCCGGCGACGGACAGTCCTCACGTAGATCGAAGGACTGCTTACACAGTCCCTTCTGGGAGAGGGCTATGTAGCAGTCTGGAGATTCCCCGGTTTGCTTGTGTAAAATTCTAACCAAAATTCTTTAATTGTACACTTAGGCAACCGGTGTGGTTTGTTGAACTGCTTGCTGAGTTCGAATGCTTTACTTGCTCATCGCCATTTTTGCTTGGCGCTCGCTTCGGTTGCAACGCGCGACTGCTCTGTGTGCTGTGCTTGATCCGTTCCCCTAGCTAGAGCGTCCACGGTGTCGTTCATTTATAGCTAGCTAACAGGGAATCTTTTGCTGAACCAATAAAAGTTTCCCTGCAAATTGATCCGTCTTCTGGAATCGCTCTCTGGGCTCCCGGAATAGGCAACCCTCTAAAAGTGAAGAAAATCGCAAACGGTGAAACACGACAAGCACGCGGTGACCTTGCAGCATTATCACGGGTTTCACGGGTTTCACGGGTTTGCGCAGAACGAGTAAGCGTAGCTTTTCGGTGGTTCTGCCTCGGGATCTTACGGCAAGGTCCTGATCTCTTCGGTAGGTACCAGATGTTATGGTTCTCGACGCAGTAGTGGTGTTCAGCACCAGAATTCAGCGAGTTGACTGTGGGAACGTGGATACCTGGAACAAGAGAGTGGTGTAGGTAAATTCGGCAAAGTTGAATAGAAGCAAAATGATGGAAGCGCCACGTGTTAGCTTGGCAAATGGCCAGATCTTAACAACGTTGAAGACCAGCGAGGTAAGAGCCAAGCGTCTAGGCGCTGTTTGAAGGCCTCCGTATTGGGCGCTGAGACAACAGTTTCGGGGAGGGCGTTCCAAGCGAAGGCAGTACGCACACTGAAACTGTTTCTTCGGCACAGAAGGCGACTGCTACGAGTCATCAGTTTGAGTGAGTGCCCTCGAAGATGATCTGTACGGGCGCGGACCAGCAATCCTGCGTTTGGGTGTCTGTTATTAGTCAGGACGGAATAAGCTAAGATAAGGTCGCCACGAAGCCTGCGATATTTCAACGGGAAGAGGTTAAGGGCCGCCAGACGCTCCTCATACGATATTGCGATTAGTGTTGCGCGTGACGGATGCCTGGTACAGTCAGGGTAAACATGCCCATGCAGTTTAGATGTTGTATGGTCCTGTAAATGGTAAGGGCAAGTTAAGGGTAATTTCCATATACCTAATGATAAGAATTGAAGGCAGCTTAAGTGTTTTGTTTAAATGAATTATTTAGTTAGTACGATGTGGCGCATTTCGTGTCGTCCGCCATGCAGGATGATGCCGCAACTTTTCGTTGCATGCCAACTGGTTCAGTTCAGTTCAGATGGGGACTGGAACGATAGGAGAATCCTTTGAGTGTTCCATCTTGAGTGGATCGTTGAGACAGGAATTGATGAAGTGCTCAGTTATTGTTGGATCTAAAATGAAAACACCCGTATCGCACCCTGGCCAACCAGTTAATGCCCATGTTTCCTGCCCTAGCAGTCCCTGCTGTGGCAGTCACGTGAAGTAAGCAAAGGATAGGAAGAGAAATCGAAGGTTCAGAATGAGGAAGTGCACTTAAATAAGAAAATAATACCAATACGTGAAGAAAAGTAGAGAAAAGAAAGTCGAAGTACGAAGACGCGAGTTACTCAGGAAAATGGAAAGGTTTCGTGTTGCCACCCAAAAGCTTCAAGTTGCCGCTCAAACCCCTTAACCGTAGATTCCCTGATAACATTTTCCGGAAGCATGTTCCAGCGGTCGATGACTCTGCGTGACAACCGGATTTCCGCCCTAATCCGATCGGACCGCGGTTTGTCCAGCTTCAATGAATGACCGCGTAGAACAGACAATCTAGCGGGACTGAATAGCCAAGATAAATCTGGACCAACCTTCCCAGTCAAGATACGGTAGGTTAGGATTAGGTCTCCTCTAAGCCTTCGGTAGTGCATAGAATGCATTCCCAAACTAAGTAGACGCTCGGGGTACGTCCGTCCCCGTAATCCCTCGACTAACTTAGTACCCACTCGTAAAACCCTCTCTAGCTCCATTTTGTCCCGGACGAGGCAGGGCGGACAAGCCTGGACGCAGTATTGCAGATGAGGCCGAACGAAAGCCGAGAACAGCCTCGTAAAGATACCGCCCGTCAAGACTCCGAAAGAACGTCGGATTAACCACAACATGCGGAAACCCCTGCTTGCGGCCTTCTTCCAGTTGTCGCCGGAGTGTAAAGCCGAAGAGTGTACGACGCCTAGGTCCACCTGGCTAGATACACGAGGGAGTTCGACCCTACCGACCAAGTACTTGGCAGGAGGATAACCCCCTCCAATTCGAAGAACGGAGCACTTTGCCTGATTTATGGGCAGTAACCATAAAGTAGACCAGTCCCAAAGCTTATCCAATGCCCGCTGAATAGCTTCGGAACCCCCAGGAACATCAACAATGTTCCACAGCTTCAGGTCATCAGCAAATAGCAGCGATGGTACCTCAAGCTTCGCAGGTAGGTCATTCACATAGATAGAGTACAACAGCGGTCCAAGGACCGAGCCCTGCGGCACGCCGCTGAGGACAGACTGGCTGGCTAGCCGAACAACCTCCTCGTGGTGCCAGCTGGGTGTTTCGGGTAAATCCCGTTCCAGCAAATGGTTCGGCGGCAGTGTTCCAGGATGTGGTGGGATTTCGCCTTGCAAGCGTTCTCTCTATAAAAAGCCACAAGTATCCGTTTAACAACACTGTGACGTGGCGGATGTGACTCGCCACTAAATAAAGTCACTGCCTCTTCCCTTTTCCGGAGGATCATTCACACATCACGGACGTCAGCTGATTCAAAGCGTTCCATTGATTCCCCCTTTGATGGCGAACACAACGAACAAAAGCACACACAGTCACATTTACCTACTCACACAACATGTCCCCTTCCAAATACACAGTTAAACATAGTTTTACACCTCAACTCACACATAAATTCCTATGCAATTGGTCAAAATGTACTAATTTGTGCAATTGCTGATCATAAATGTCTGTAATACCATGATCACGCCCTTGATGGTATGCCTCGCAGTGACGAGAATAAACTATTTATTTATTTATTTATCTAAATGATAGGCCCCGGCCTACCCGTACACACTGTTCTCTATCCTCTAAGAATGCAGTCACCCAATGTAGGGCGCGGCCAGATACCCCGTAGGAGGACAGCTTTTGCGCGAGCCTCAAATGGGGTACCTTGTCAAATGCCTTCGAAAAGTCGACGAAAAGCACGTCCAATGTGTGGCCGTTATCCACTGCATCCGCCCAATTTTCGCGAGCCACCAACAGATTCGTCAGACACGAAAATCCCTTCCGGAATCCGTGTTGTACATTGCTAAGTAGATTAAATCTACTCAAATGACTCTCCAATGAATCTCTCACCAGTTTCTCGAGGAGTTTGACTACTACACTCGTCAGACTAACTGGCCTGTAATTTGCAGGAAGACCCCTGTCCCCATGTTTGAAGATGGGACAGATGACAGCTTCCTTCCATTCGGAAGGCAATGCACAGCTGTCAAGCGATTTCTGAAACACAATAGCGAGCGGTCCACTTAGTTCCGCAGCCAACTCATGTAACAGTTTCGGGTGAATTAAATCAGGCCCAGAGGCCTTAGAAGGGTTCAGCCCTTGTAACAGCCTACGAACTTCCGTCTCCGCTACAATAAATTCAGATAGTTCTGAACCCTCTGGGGTCCTGCAAACCAGCTCAACGCCTGTCAAAGAGGTTTCCCTTACAAACGCTGCCGCATATTGCCCACTGAGTACGCAGGCCTTGTCATAATCCGTATGCGCATGAGTACCGTCATCACGCATCAATACTGGAATTGACATGTTCGAAGCGCAGCGCCTTTTGACATAAGCGAAGAATCTTTTTGGATTCTCTGAAGCTTCGTCTGCTAACCCTTTTTCAAAATTGAGCCGAGCATTCCTTAGGTGTTGCTTACACCTATTTCTAGCCTTACGGTACCTGTCATAAGTATCGGTGGACGGAGCATCGCGGTAAGTCCTCCAACATCTAGACCTCTTTGTGAGCAGATGCCTGCCAGTGGGATCTATCCAGGGCGGCTGTGCTCGGGCCTCCTTTCTCCTTCTGACTGGGATGAAGGGAGTAGAGACCTCTGTGAGGTAGGACTTAAATTTATCCCAGGCAACCTGGACAGTATCGTCGTCTGAGATCTCACAATGGAAACCAGAAGCCTTGGCTCTCATTGATTGATAGTCTGCTTGCCATATGTTCGGGCGAGACTCAACAGTACTCTGGTAGCGTCTAGACAGAGTACAACTGAAGAGCAAACAAACATGATCACTGGAACCCAGTGGAGGTCCGTAAGTAATGTCACCA
Source organism: Dicrocoelium dendriticum (assembly GCA_944474145.2). Lineage (NCBI taxonomy): Eukaryota > Metazoa > Platyhelminthes > Trematoda > Plagiorchiida > Dicrocoeliidae > Dicrocoelium > Dicrocoelium dendriticum. Next base: position 9,001 of record CALYDF020001308.1, read on the forward strand.
ACAAAATCGAGTGACTTAGCGAATACAAGGTCTAAGATAGACGGTACTTGGGCGTCCATGTACCTAGTGGGGAGGTCAATGAACTGGTGCAAAGATACTTGGAGCGTAAGTTCAAGCAGATCAGCGCCGAATGTGCCTGACGCTGAGTCGCAAGAAAGATCTGCCCAGCAAATCTCTGGGAGGTTGAAGTCGCCCATCACCAAACACTTATTTGCGGACTGGGAGCGAATGAATTCAAGTACCTCTTTGGATACGCTCCCAGGGCTTCTATACACAATTACAACTGTAACCTGAGTCGAGGATGTGCTAATAACAGCCGATAGAGCTTCAACAGTTTTGTCTGCCGACTGAAATAAGCAAGTCTTCAAAACGTCAAGTTTACAGCTCACATAAAGAGCGACGCCCCCTCCCTGTCGGCCAGCAGAGCGATCGCATCTAAATAGTGCGTAGCCAGATAGATGTACTTCACCATCCGTGATGTCCTGAGACAGCCACGTTTCAGTGAATGCGAGTATATCGGGATGAGACCCATCTACAAGCAGACCTAACTCGTACACCTTATTCCTTAGGCTGCGCACATTACTTAGAACTACCTGAAGTTTTTCGTTAGATCCAGACCTGGGTCGTGCGCTACCAGAATGGGCAGTGGTAGGGCGGAAAAGGACCGCCGGCTGACCACCCGAAAACCCACTAACCGGAGACCTTGTTCACCGGCCGCTCGCCTGCTTTTGAGGTCCTTGATGGCCTCCCTTAGCTTCAGCCTATCGGCTAGCGGAAGGTCCGGCTGAACGCTAATATTCGTACCTTTCAGCTTAAACGCAAACCGCATGAGAGCATTGCGTTCCTCCGGGGTAGATAGTACCACACGAAGTAGCCGCGGTCGCGGGTTTGGTACGTTAACTGGGACGTTCCCCAGTCTAATCAGCTTCCTGACAGTAACGCCTGGAAAACCAGGCGGAAGGAGCTTCGTTACGCACATTTTAAACCATTGAAGGTCGTCCAACATGCGATCAGCAGGAAGGACAGCAGTAGATTCAGCCGCGTTACGGAATATAACGCTACTATCCGTGAAAGAATCGCCACGACGGGGTGTATTAACCCCACGGGTCTTTGATTCGGCACTCGGAGCGGGTGGCTTCACTACTGGTGATGGAACTGTCTTTAGCCCCTCCGATGATGTAGCAACGGCAGCGTATGTTTTTCGCTCCACTGTCGATGTCTCACTTTTGTTAGGGTCATCGATTTCACCGGAAGGCTTTATAGCAGATTTTGTCTGCTTTTTCTTCTTGATAACAGGAGCAGGGTCCCGTGAGGCTTTTTTACTTTGAGCAGAATCAAGCACACCTTCAGAATATGTCTTCTCGGTGAGAACCAAGATTTCCGGCAACTTCGGCTGACAAGTAGTGCGTGTTGGGATCTTCGCCTTCGCACAACCGTCACACGGTTTGCCAAGTAACGACACTTGGCTTGTTTCCGGTGCCGAGACAACAACTTCTTGTTTAGCAGAGAGCTTACGAGGTTTCCTGGCTCTTCTTCGCTTAACTCGAAGTGACCCTTGAACCAGCAACTCGGCGTCGATCAGCGTAGGTTTAGATACGACGTCCGAAGCTGCTTCATTTTGGTGGTCGGTAGCCATCTGGACCGGTGACATAATGATAGGTGCCACAAGTTGATCATCAGTGTAAGCGATCAAATCTGCTTTGTTGGAGACCGGTAGCGTCGTCATAAGCAGATCAATCTTAAAGCGAAGATCAGAGAGCATCGAGAACGAACGCTCTACATTTCGCAGCCGGGTATCAAGAGATTCATCTCTCGTACGAAAGGCTGTGCGGCCTTGCCGGCGGCTGCAGCAATTGGCACAACTGAACAGCAACTTTTCGCTAGAGGCCAGCGCTGCGTACTGCTCGGTATTTAGCTCCGTACAAAGCTGATGGTACCATCGGTTGCAGACATCGCATTGCATACCGCCTGAATCGTCAGTTACTGGTATATTGCAGCTTGGACCGCCACAAAGTGCGATAACCTCAGAATCCGAGCCATCAGAAACAACAGTCTCGGTGCATTGCGAGACCGACATAGTGGAAAACAGAGTAATTATAACACGTATGCAATAGTTAAACGACCACAATAAAAAGGCAAAAACTGGGTGCAAAAGGGGTTCAAACTAAGAAATTTACCATTAAGCGCTAAAGGCGCTTTGACCAGAACCGCTTTAATCGATCCAAGATATCTTGGATCAGAGGAAATTTGACAATAACTAAATTTCGTTTCAAGTGTTTATTCAAACACTGTTTTCCACGTAAATTCAACGCGTAGCACTCACAGAGTACCTTTACGAGGCAACTAAGGATTCCCAACGTGATTTGGTCAGGTCAGGTCAGGTCAGGTCAGGTCAGGTCAGATGGACGATAGAGGCTTCCGCCTAACGAGCGTCCAGTTCTTGTGCCGAGTCTCGTCTGTTTGGTCTCCGGCTTTTAGAGTTCTCTCAGATTACCGGGATATCACCGGTGCTATTTCAGCGCTGAACGTTTCATACTTCGCGCGAGAGCGTCCTTGGCTCACCACGCTTTAGTAGTAAAACTGTTTCATCCTGACTATCGTCTCTTAATTGCTCTCATGAGTTACTCTTCGCACTGCCGTCCGCATTCTTCCGCTCATAGCTGATTCCTTAAATTTCCTTTTCTTCTTGGAACGTTGGTTTACCTATGTTGCTCCCGCATTCGGTCTCAACCTTGTTGTCCTTAGTTTCACCTAAGATGCCGCTCGCATACGGTCTGCTGTCATCATCATCGGTTTACCTATTACTCTCCAATAATCATATTAATCGCTTAACGTTGTCTACACGCTTTGTTATACCCTTCTTTCTACCTAGTAGTTGTAGTCTGAGGCACACCAGCGACGTGATGTAAAGAACGCGCTTGCAAATCATGTATACTAAACAAAATTACATAAATTTTAATGTATCATAGGCACCGTTGCGCGACACCAGTCTGTGTTTGTGCTTCTTGATTCATTGCTGTCTTTCTGTTTGGCGGCCTCTTGTCCGTTGCCCGTTTTCTCTCGAGATTTCCACAGATACATCCGCCAAAACAAGAAGGTTTATCCACTGGGAATAGTCGACCCACTTTCAATAGCCAGCTGGTTTACATGCTTGTTCTTTTCTCCGGGAGATGAAGAACCCACACATCGTTCCAAATGGAGCTCTTTCCGCCATTCTGGAGAAGCTACCACCACGGGGTCTAAACAAATGGGTTTAGCTCGCCTCGTACTCACAGTAGAACAATTTGCTCACCAGGAATAATGTAGTTACATGGATCCACTGTTCCACAACCGGAGACTGACAATTCTGGCGTGATTACATTCACTGCCTCAAACATTCCGATTCTCCAGTCACCTGGAGCTTTTCTGATGTCATTTCACGGACAGCACTGCGCGCGCATAAGCGGTTTTTCCGATGATTTTTCCTGGAGCTCTCACTTGGTTATGGAGACAATTACACTTACATTTGAAGGAAATACTTGTCCACTTCGCGGAGAATAGCATTTATTCCTGTTTTGGACATATTCAGACACAAGAAACAACTGCACTCACCGTCCCTATGACAAGTCCAGCATGGATAGCTGGACACGGGTTGCGAGCCGGACAACATAATAGAAAAGCCGGCCTCTATTAACAATATGTTTACTCACCCGCATCATTATCATTCGACTCCGCGACTCTTTTACATTATTGACTGGCTTCAACGACTATTGCCGGTTCAGTACTAAGCCATTTGGCCAACCAACGAAAAATTTTGGCTGTCAACCGACTGCGAATAATAGAGTGCAAAATCGATCTATACGATGTATAGCCGACAAGCACTACAGTTCAACGGAAGCTACGACAGTGTTCCAGGACGTGGTGGGTTTTCGCCTGGCAAGCGTTCTCCCTATAAAAAGCCACAAATGTCCGCTTAACAACACTGCAACGTGGCGGATGTGACTCGCCACAAAATAAAGTCACTGCTATACATTTCACACTGACGCTGTCCTCAGCCTCCAACATCGAACCTGTGCAACTGATTTTACTATGAAGAATGCTTTAGTGGAGTACCGATCATCCCGGCTTCGTAATGGTCATTGATTGCACTAAACCTTGTTCGGGCTCCTGTGCTCATGGATCACTACATGGCAAATTTACCCCCCACTTGTATCTTGACGCAACAGTTTTTGCGCGCCACGGCGCCATTATGATCCTTGGTCTGACTATTACCTGACAATATGCTCGCTCTTATGGACCACATCTTTTCGTTTATTCCTTTCATTGTAACGAAATGTTTTAATATTCCAAAGAAGCTGTGCTTGTTTGCATATTTGATCATGCCTTTTAGAGGTGTGTCTCGTTTTACAGAGAATATACTATTTATTTATTTATTTATGTAAGTGAAGCGGCCCCCGGCACTTCGACGTTGGATTGTCTCTTCTTGCTTCTGCAATGGAATGAAGCAAGAACAAGAGCAATCTCTGCACTTTCATATGCCAGCATCAAAATACACTACATATTAAAGTACAACTACAATATCTCTGGAAAAAGGATGGACCAACAATTGTCTAAGCCCCCTTTGAAGGCTTCTACGGTCTCAGACTCCACTAAATCAGAAGGGAGTTTATTCCAATAGTTAACTACCCGGTTCGTAAAAAACTTTGCCCTGATGTCCAAACGAGCTCTGTGATGTTTAAGCCTTAGGCGACGCCCGCGCAGATGGTCTGACGTAGCCAGTTCAAACAGATGGGTGGAACTAACACCACTAAGTCCCTTAATGATCTTAAACGTCTCTATCAAATCCCCTCTCAACCTACGCCGTTCCAGGGAAAATAATCCTAAGCTACTTAGACGAGCTTCCTAAGACTTCCCTCGTTGACCTTCAATTATCCTGGTCGCAAGTTTCTGAATCTTTTCTATACAAGTGATGTCACTACGGAGGTACAGTGACCAGGCTTGAACGCAATACTCCGGATGTGGCCCGACCACTGCTTTATATAAGGGCAAGAATACTTCTGCTTTAGTGTTACTCAGCGCCCTCCTAAGACGAAATAATTCGTGTCGTGCTTTATTGGCAGCATGGCGACACTGTGCCGAAGGCTTAAAATTGTTCTCTACGATGACACCTAGATCACGGGCTTCGTCAGTGCACCGCAATGACAGAAATCCCACAGGTGACTGAACTGCAATTCCGCTACCACTACTAGTCAATAGTTGACATTTGTTGGCATTTAGAGGTAGGTCCCATTGACTTGACCATTTCACCACAGTGAGGATGTCCTTAGCCAATGTCGCACTGTTTCCCCTACTGACCAGCTTCAAGTTATCTGCGAAGATGTAGCAGGGGTCCTCAAGAAGAGGAGCCAGGTCATTTATAAACATAAGAAATAGCAATGGACCCAGAACCGAACCTTGAGGGACACCACTGTAGGCATGACCAACACTAGAACTCGCTTCCCCAACGCTGACTCTGAATGTCCTTCCACGTAAGAATTCAGGGAGCCATAGTAGTAGTTGAGGATGTAATCCAAACCATGTCAGCTTCTCAATTAAAAAGCGATGATTCACGGAGTCAAAGGCTTTACTAAAGTCTAAATAGCACACCTCTACCGATATCCCACCATCAAGACAACG
>CALYDF020001309.1:0-43270 GCA_944474145.2 Dicrocoelium dendriticum
TACTTGAATCACGTTGGTGATTGAAATTACATATTGCAAGTGAATTCACATAGCCGGTGCTTGAGGAAGACCAATCCAATGAACTAATTGACAATGGTGGTGTTTCTGTTTTATTCCTCCAAACACTGACAATGAGAGTAGTAGCACATGAAAAACTCCCTATTGTTTATGGTCTTTGTGGTATTTGAGTTTATCCAAGACATTACCAGGAGAAGGTCCCTGAATGCATGAAAAGCAAACATGACAGCAGACGTTTAGTAACTAGTTAACTGGTCCCAATACTTTGGTATGTCAGTTACATTACCTGAAATCTATAAACATAATCTTTTCCAACATTCCTTCAGTTTTGTGAGTGGTGCACTTTCTCCACCTAATTGTATCACTATAACCAGAAACGCAACCTCTAATATATACCTTAGTGATAATACTGCGAGGCCATTGATGAAGCTTCCAAAAGCTACTGGGCACCTGAGTAAGGATAAGTTTTAATGTAACTGGGGTCTTTCAGTCCGCAGTGCTTTGGATAATGATTTCGGCTGAGTCTCCGCGCCGGAGTGGCCGTCAGAGGATATGGTTTGCAGTCGAGTCTCCACTTCACATGCTGCCCGATAGAAGGAACAGAGAGATAACTTTGACAGAGCCTCGGCGTAGTCTAATGGACGCTTGCACTCCTACACAGGCTGCCAATTGGACGGTTTCAGTTCAGAGAGAACGCGTCGGGTTTCCTTCAGGCGCACATCGATGCAACAAACAGGGATGTCGTTGGACCTAGATTATCAGACTGCCTATGGTTACCGCAGTAAGGAAAAGTGATACTGTAGACGACACATGCCGGGTACGTGGGGACGAGATAGAGCATGGAGGTCTTGGACGAAGATAGTGTGATTTAATTCGACTAGAAGTAGACAATTTTAATTGTTACAATTTGGTTGTCGCTGTGCATGCATATGTTGCTAACGGACATCGTTACTGTGCGAAATAAAATCCAGTAAATAAATATGAGCTGGTCGTTGAAAATCAGAAGTTATATTAGAGATGTAATCAATGAAGTAGCATGAACATTTGCTCATATTATTATGGGTACCACACAGTTCCGATGGGTAGGGCGATCGATTGCGAGCATGACGGACCTATGAAAACCTCAATAAATTGATAAACAAACTGTGCGCTTAGTAGAAACGAGAAACCGGTAATGTCGCACAGCAAATACATGTTCATGCATGTATGTATGAATGCACCTTCAACCTCGCTTATGGAAAAAGTAGCGCCATGTAGTCCGTACTTACCTACGGAGTTCGTTCGGTAGCAGGTTTTGCTAGTAATTTCCATGGCCCTCTCAGGTAGATTGTGTAGATTCCCTCCATTTTAACAAGAGAGGAAGAAAGATGGTAAATCAAGGTAATGGAAAAGAACAGAGCAAAAGTTACCATACAATAGGAAAAGAAATGGTGCATTGGTGCGTTGCTTTGCACGCAAAAATGCACCAAACTTAAAGAGATTCATTTTCACATGTACAGTTTATTGTTCTAAAAGGACAACAACGATTTAAACAGTAAAAGCGAATCCTATATGTAAAGCTGGGTTGTCGGTCAGTAGGTCTTACACTGAAAATGTAAATTATTGGCCGCACAATCTTTCGGTATTTTTAAAGCATCCGTTAAAATTCAAAGACACTATGTTGTAGCTGCAAATATTAAAACGCATTTCCTATATTATGAAGATATCACAGACTCCTGAACCTATGTTTTGTAATCTCCTTATCAATGCTTAAAGAACATTCGTGCGCAATACGTTCAATACTCGCGGATTATAATACAAACAAATACTTTGAATGTCTTACCTAGTACATGAGAGATAATCGTTTTGCTAAGGTGCAAAAGTGATACAGGTAAAGTTCCTATTTCAATTACATGTAATAGAACCAGTATAATACATTTTTTATTTTTCCAACTCAATGAGTGAATGTTAGCACAGTTGACCAGCAGCTTCCAACACAAAACACAATAAATGTTGTAAATATGGAACTGGAAATTCAAGAGAATGGACCCTCCTATCATATCAGGTCACTTGACTATTCGAGCGGCTGGTCTTTACAAAGTATGTATATATTTTCTAAAGCTGTTTACGTTACTTACCGGAATGTATCAAAATCCCAATATCGATAATATTCACTTCCCTCACATTGCGATCTTTCACGCTTTAAATACGGTAAAATTCAAAATGGGCAGGGCAGTTGATTGTTTGTGACATCTTATAGAAACGAATCTGAGTTATGAGGCGTTACCTATGGTCTATCCAATCAAATTTCCAAGCTGCTTGTGGTCTTACTCTTTAACTTTAATTGAACCCACCAATATAGCCGGATATTTAGAGCGAATTAGCATAAAGTTTAGCAATACAGGCGAATAGGGCCACAGTGTTCAACACCTAACTGTGTCAATGGTTTTATATTTGTATTGTAAATTTATGTGTTGCTTAAATTACTAATTCGTATGACAGCAAAATGGAAAATGACATATTGAAAAATGTCAATCTCAAAGCATTACGTTGGCAGCGGTGGGCACTGCAGCCAAGTAGAATGGATGCGTTTGGTCAGCAAGCGTGCGTTTGTCGATGGCGCAATGCCTTTTCGTCTATGGGACCACACTCAATTAAATGTAGAAAAAACATCGAATGGCGAATGACATCAGAATTTGATTCCAACAACAAAGCCGGGTAATATATCAGTGGCTTGCCAATCCCGCAGGTTGGTGGGGGTAAAACTACAATTATCAAAAGATAGGTGCGTTTTCTGTTTGCGCGTTTATGCAGCAGATACGCCGCTGAATAATAATAGTGTAACTGAGAATTGAATACGAATGAGGGGGCAAAATTTGGCAGGGATATTTGGTGTATTCGGTGAGAAAAGTAAAAGCAAGTATACTTAATGCTGTAATGCCTCCTGGGATGTAGGTAACATATTGATACGGTTTGAAGAAAAATTAATATTACTTATGAGTAGAAGGATTTTAGCGAGTATTTTTGTTCATCACAATCAGCTGGCAATTCAGATAAGTCAACTACCTATCCGGAAAAGCACCAGACGGCCGTTTCGCCCTATTGGGGCTCGTCAGTGGTGCGCATCCTTCAGTCCTCCACGGAGGATCGAACCCATGACTGCTGGTGGCTTGTGCCAACTAGCCCGCTGCTTATGCAACTGAGCCATGGAGGACGGTAGCCGACCCTCACGAATTGGTAGATAATTGCGATATAGCCCGACCCATCCCCCACTGTCATGCAGGCACCTGCCATGCAGATCAGAGCGATTGGCCTGCCGGCGTCAGGACTTTCCGTTTGCGGCCGCTAGGAATCGACATAGCATGCGCACTACTGACGAGCCCCAAAGGGCGAAACGGCCGTCTGGTGCTTTTCCGGATAGGTAGTTGACTTATCTGAATTGTCAGCTGATTGCGACAGACAAAAATTAATATATTCAAATGTGGCACAGTTTAGATAACAAGTGATACTGGCCAAGGACAAGGTCCGATAATTTTTGAAAGTATCTAATTTAGGGAGGAAAGAACTAGGTTTTGTTGAGAGTTCCAGGGTTGGCAAAATCTAAGAGAAAAATAATTACACTGGCGTTGTAGACAGCTATAATTTTCACTCAGTTTTAGAGGGACGCCACTGTGATTGGTGTAATGGCTGAGTTTCAGCAGGTGACGGCATACGCGATTACGTCCATTCAATATTTGATAGACTAATATGATATCGCTTTGTAGCCTTCGGGAGTGGCCACGACAAACTCCCGGTGACTTCAGCTTTTTATGATAGGACAGATTTCATAGTCCCTCGAGGTTCTTTATGACACTGTGTTTTGGTTTTCTAGCACTTCTATGTCGCGCTTCAAACGAGGTTGCCAAGCTTGGATGGTTTATACAGACTGTGTGCACACATAAGTGTTGTTAACCATGGGAAGATGAATGGATAGAAACATATGAACGATCTCTGCAACAATTCGATATGCTGTTTGGCTCCATTCGCAGCTGCCACTGACTGCTTGGAACAGTTAAGGTCACTTTAAATAAATACACTAGGGTCGTGTTCTTAGAATGTTGTTTGCAATACATGTTAAACAAGACTTTACACTTAGTAATGCTTATGGCGTAATTGAAAAACGTGACATTTCTCTAGATTGAACAGTAGTGTATTTAGTACTGACCCATTCGAAATAGTGTTGTGGTCACGCTGGAGCTTTTCGCGGTCGTTCGGTTCCCTGGTGGTTCACCATATCTTGACATCATCCGGGAAGATTAGGAAATCGAAAATAATTTCTCTCGCTAGTACCTTTATGAAGATCAAGAATAGACGAAGATAGAGCACCGAGCCTTGTGGAACACCGCACTCTACCTCAATTGCGTCGGACAGAGATTATGATACTCCTATCTCCAGCCGATGTTCTGCAGAAACTTTATTTTCTAAAGCAGCAGTGGGACAAAATGCCATAGAGCTAAAGATTATGGAGGGGGATTCGATGGTTTTAGCGATCAAATGCTTTTGAGAAATCCAGGCAAATGACATCGACTCTTGCCCCAACATCAACTGCTGCAGTTCAGTTACTGCCAACAGTTCTCATCGGAAGCCATGTTTCTCTATGCTATCACGTTGTGAATTTCCAGATATTACGTGAGTGCATCAGCCATGATAGACTCACTAACCTTGGAAAGCAAGGGAGTAACGTTATCGGACGGTTATTGGTTGGGTCAGTGCGAGTACCACCATTTGAATAGGAGTGAAGACCCCTCGTTTCCACCTTGTTCGAATATGCTTCTCCTCCATAGAGCGCTGATAGAATATAGCTAGAGGTTAGACCAGATCACGGGCTGCTACCTCTAAAGTCTTCGGTCGAATTTTCTCTGCACCAGTACAGCTTTGGATACGCAAGGACAACAGTTGTTTTATCACCGTTTCTGCAGTAAAAGTGATATTAGGTAGAGCTGACAATGGGACAATAGAAACAGGGATAACCTTTGGGTCCGATACTCTTTCGAACTTTTGTGAGTAATGGAACTGTAAGAGATCGGCTGCTTCGTTGCTAACTACTTGTCCCTGTCAGTCGCGACAAACGCTGGGATCCTGCGTTTTACCTTACGAAGGACATTAACATGCCTGTAAAAGAGTATACCATTCTTGCATAATTGCTTCATTACCTTGCTGAGGCATCATCTTGTCCTTGCGGAGCAAGTCCACACAGAATTTACACTGTGTCACATAGGCACTCCAGGTTTCGGATTTCGGGGAGTCTTTATGAGATATACATGCTACGTCCCCAAAGGACATGTAGTTAAGTATTCTGCTCCTCAAAAATGACTTCCTTCTTCTCTGACGATAGAAGGAATTTTGCTCAGACGCGTGCGTTAGCAGTTTGCTAAATGTCCTTGTGAAAGTGTCCCAGGCGATTTCTAGGGACACCCATTTCAGAAAGAGCAAGATGTAGTGCATGACCGTATTCATTATATCCTACTCTTTCTTAGGATATTCCGCATAATATAGATAGCTAAACAGTGGTGACATGGTCATTGCCACCAAGTGGTGTGCTTGTAATTATTCCGTTGACAATGAGTTCTTAGTTAGTGAGCACAGGATCTAGTATCGACAGCTTGTTAGCAGTTGGATATCTAGTGGATGATGCCACGTGTTTGTACGGATGTTAATTGGAAAATAGTTCTTGTACACAGGCTTAAAACTCCATGCTATCGATCGCTGCTATTTCTAGATCGTGTATCTTAAAATTGCCTGCGATGAGACGGTTACTGTATAACTTGCTCAACGCAGTCTGAAGAGCTTGGTGTGTTTTGGAGTCAATTTAACGACTTGGGTTTGGTGGACGGTAAATCACACCTTCAAGACATGAGTCTATGTTCCGCAACCACAGCCGGCACCAAAGAGAATTCGGGGCAGGGATTTCTGGATGATGAAGTTCACATAGGTGGATAGCCTACAAGTAAATAATTACGCCACCAACTCTTCTAGCTCTGTCATTCCGTAGCTGCGATATGTCAAGTAAACTGACTTCAGAATGTGTTATCACAAAGCTTACCTAGGATCGCAGTAATCATAAGGAGATTCCGCGGTGGTGACACCTGGCCTACTTTAACTTTGGCCGAATTTTTAACAAAAACATGGGCGTCAGTTTTCAAACAGGATGGTGTTTTTGCTGCTAGAAGTGGGTGGGTGGACAACAAATTCGTGTTTAGTTTTAAGCAGACTATTCGTCGATCGGGAGCTAATCATATTTTGCTTTGTTCACGGATTCTTGCATTTCCGGCAGGCTAACTGACAAAACAACACGTTTCAGATCGAGATGTTCTCTTGTGTTTCGCCCTTTCCCATAAGATTTTGCGCGTGCTATTTTGTCTACTACTCTGCTGGATTGTGGAGGCGAATATTTTATTGAGGTTTCATGTTCCAAAGAGGTGCTTACAAATAGTGGCCACCTGCTATCTTTAGCCTTATCTCGGGAGACCACCTGGAGCCAAGTTTTTACTAGTTTTCAAATGGAGCTTTGTTTATTTCTTTGGAGTATCGCAAGACTTTTAAAATTTTTGGACCTCAGCCCTTATAGTTTGAAGATGAAGGAATTATGGTTAGTGATTTAGTAAGAATCTCTCCCAATGAGAGTGATTCGAGGAAGTGGCACTATTGCTCCTTGTCATGCTTTGCGCTTCGTGATCAGGAGAGCCCGGTGGTTCAGGAACACCATGCTCAAGTGCGTTGTGCTTGCTTTTGTTCATAGAATGGTCACTATGGTTTTCTTTCTACTATGATTGCCACTTCCAAGGAATACCTGCTAGAATGCGTACGTCGCTCGATGTGTTGCGATGCTGGACTGCTGAGGTAGGACTGTCTCTGTCTCCTAATTAGAGTTAGGTAAACTGAGGAAACCGGAATTGCTGTGGTACACGTAATTTTGATGCCGCAATACGGGTCTTCGCGCAGTTAACTTAACCCCAATGCCAGTCGCATCGCAGATGTAATTCCGCTAGTTGCGATCATCTACCAAATTGACCCTTATTGGTCCAGGGATGGACTCACGAAAGGTCGTGCACACGATTGTTAACGCGCTATGGTTCCTTTCAGATGATGACGTTTTCTGTTATGGCTGGTAACCTTGACTGTTTAGCGGGCACTAAAATATGTCGTGAAAACGGCATCGCATCTCCCGTGCTTGGTCCAGCTAAAGGACGTACGGGTGTCGCTTTGGGTGCTTTTATCAAGGCGATCGATGCCCATGTTATCCGGCTCTGGAATGCTGGTGTTGTGTCCGAGTCGTCATGTTTAGCATTTAGTGACGCCAGTCATGGTTTGCAAAATTAAATGGTTAATAATCGCCGGAGTTAGTAAAGCAGATGTCGTTTAACGGTTAGTAAGACTGACATTGGTTTTCGACTTAGGGACAGGGCTCTGAGGCTTTTGCTGTAGAACAAAATAGGTATTGTTAGATTCTTATGGCAAAGCCCAGAAGAATGCTTCTACTGGACTGTTTCAGTCAGACTTTCACACAATTTACGAGCGATAGAATACACTCGATTATTGGAATGTCTCGGGATTTTTGGCAAAACGAGATCACTCAGTCAGGTTGATTTGGCTCTTACGTTGTAGTTGCCTTAAACCAAAACAGCGGACGGGTAATGCAAGTCCGTAAGTTGCACAAATAATGCCGCTTCTGCCTGCTTGTGCAAATCGCTGCTCACCACATTTGCGGATAGACAGGATCAGTTCTATTGAGGGGCGTTGTTTCACACGAAACTGCCTTTGCCTAGACACATGTGGTAGAGCTCGAGCGTTGCTCTCTTTCTTTGTTCCCGTCGCTCGCTCGACGTCGGTTAATGTAGGTGAGTGTGTCATTATTAGAACACACGTACATGGAGTTTTGCTACCCTTTTGATTCACGCTGTTCCTGTTGGACTAGACCACTGGAGATGGCTTGTAGTGGGTGGATGTCAACGCCAAGAGCCGGCTTTAGGCGAATCAATTGAGAGCACAGTTTGAGTGGTAGTTTCGTTAGCAATGGTCTGACGCATGTAATTCTAGGAGTACCAGAGAGCGCGGCGGACGCTTGCTCCATCACTGCGTCACAGCAGTGGAGCTGTTAGAGACAACAGTGGTGCGTCTGGATGGATGCAGCGAGCGCGATAAAAAGCATGGGTAGCACTCTGTGACAGACGAGAGCGCGTTTACCATGCGACTAGTCAGGACACTTGGATGGTAAACATTTTGTGACGAACCAAAGAATTAGAAAACCAGGAACGAAGTATAGATTTTGAATGTTTGAGTCAGCGGTGGGATACATTCATTTTAGTGTGCGTGTGTAGTTAAACAGCTGTGAAGTATTACATGTGGTGCGATGATTTGCGTGCCTCAGAGATCCACTGGGCTATGCTGGGTTGTGCTGTTTGCACCTTCAGAGCCACTCATACCAGATTGGTCAATGGATGGAGGCCAGACAAACTAAGCCTCCTGGTCCTCCAAGTTGGGGGTTGGAATGGCGGTGGCTCCTCATTTCATAAAACTGGCTCCTCAGTCCAGTGCCAAAACCCGCTGCCTTGCGGTAAGGTTTTTGAACCAAAGGCTTTGGTTGAGAACCCTAATCGTTCTCCTGTCTAGGGCTGGGCAACCTGACAGTATTCTGCCCACGCAATACAATGAACCTTTCCTACAATAATTTCTTGTTGCTCTGGCCGTCGCAGAGGATAATCAACGGCGCCCTATCTGCTGCATCGAGCAGGGTGGATAGGGGTATGGATGCTACTGCTCAGGCCTTCCCATCTTCATATACCCCTTCTTGCGCTTCTTCATCCTTATCGTCCCGCTCCAACTTTACTTATATCCCTCCCATTTTAATCCCCAAATTCTTGGCCCTCCCCCAGCTTTCTTCAGTAGTCGCTTGTCTTCTAATTTCAAATCACACACAATCGCAGGGAATCGCTCCAATCCAGTTGACAAGTCCATGTTCAAGCAAGCAGACAAAGTCAGTTCATCAGTTTTCCTTTGGAGTCCTCGCGTCTCGCTAAGACTGGCATGCTTCAACGTGCGCACTTTGCTGCAGATTGGCCAACAGGCAGCACTTGCCCGCACACTAGAGACCCTATCGATCGATATTTGCTGTTTATCAGAAACCCGCCTGCAAGATTCGAGCTCCTTACTTACCCTGAGATCCTCCACATGCGACACTGGAGGCACATTTTCATTGCGCCTGTCTGGCGATGATGCAGCTTCAAATGCCGGTCAAGTTGGCGTCGGCACTGTTTTGAGTCCCCGGGCTGAAGCTGCCCTGATTAATTGATCCCAGTAAACAATAGAATGTGCGCCGTTAGATTAGCTGGTTCGTTCCGTGCTACGAAGTCGCGCAAAGACAAACGTGCCTATTTGTCATTGTGGCCTACGCCCCTACAAACTGTAGCACTGATCCGGTAAAAGATGATTTTTATCAGCAACTTTACGGGCTCCTTCGTTACAGAAGAAGCACGGATACTGTGGTGTTGGCTGGTGATCTAAACGCCCAAGTCGGAAAGTTGTCCTCTGATGAGCTTCATCTGGGCGGCCAACATGGTGTAGGCTCGCGTAATGATAATGGTGAGCGATTGCTACACCTGTGTGAAGATACTCTCCTCTTTCTCGCGAGCACTAACTTCCGACACAGCACCCGCAGAAGCGTGACTTGGCGGCCATCAGCCTCGGGCCAGTCATGGACACAAATCTATCAAATCGCGATCAGTTACCGCTGGAGGGGCTGTGTCCAAACTTGTCGCTCAATTTGGAGCATGAGCGTGGACTCTGACCACGCACTTGTCTGCGCTGACCTTCTAGTGCCTTTCGGTGGACGTCCGCAACGTCGATGTGAACGGATTGACACCAGCCAGCTGGCGAAGCCAGATGTTCTGAATGTATACAATAGTGCGCTGACATCTGGGCTGGGTAAGCACCCACTAAACACCGTTGAAGATCACTGGTCGCATATTCGTCAAACGTTACTGTCCGCAGGCATGTCTTCATGTGGCAAAGCAAATTGCTAAACCGGACATTGGGTCCCTACACAGTCTCTGGAACTTATGGATGCTCGCCGATGTATTCCGGCTGGAAGCGAATACAATGAGGCTCGCAAAAATCTCAGGGCGAAACTACATGCTAGCCTGAAGAAGGACCGCGAAACCTGGTGGTCTCATCGTGCATCTGAGATGGAAACAGCCGCTGCCGTGGGTAACCATCGTAAGTTATTCCGTCTGATACGGGAAACAGGCAGCAGGAGACCTGGTGTTAGCGAGACCATACGCGACGAGAGTGGGCAGCCGATCAACAGCTTGTCAAAACGCTTGGAGCTTTGGGCCGAACACTTTGCAAGGCAATTTAACAAACCTGAGTTATCGCTTTCTTTTTCGGGCATTGAGCGCCCTTCTCCTTGGGCCGTCTCCTCGGATCCGCCCTCAGGTGCAGAAGTCGAACGTGAGATCCGGCTGTTGAAATTGCATAAGGCCTCAGGAGCAGATAGAATTCCCCCAGCCCTCTTCAAATTCGGGGGACCTGCTCTAGTAGATGATCTACGTGAGTTCCTAGGAAGACTTTGAGAGCAGGAGACAGTCCCGACAGACTGGAACCGCTCCGTCATTGTCCCAATTTTCAAGCAAGTTTCTCGTTTGGAGGGTGGCAATCATAGAGAGATCAGTCTGGTTTCCATTGCCTCTAAATTGCTTGCCTCTGTCATTCTCCACAGACTGACTGGCACTCGTGAAAGCAAGATTCGTTAACAGCAAGCCGGATTTCGTCGAGGTCGGGGCTGCATCGACCACATCTTCCCATTGCGTCAAGTGTTGGAGCACCGCCATGTTTATTGGCGACCCACCGTTGTCGTGTTTCTTGACATAAAAGGTGCCTTCGATTCGGTCGATCGATGTGCCCTTTGGGACTGTCTGCTGAGGAAAGGTGGGTCTAATAAATATGTAAACATTATCAAAGCGATGTACGCGCATAGTTCGGGCAGGGTGAGGGTTAATGGCAAATTCTCGCCACCCTTCAGTATCACCAGCGGCGTGAGACAAGGATGCCTGCTGTCACCTTTCCACTTCAACTTCGCTATTGATGAAATCATAGAAACAGCGTTCGTTGGACACGATCTAGATGGTGTGGAGCTACTTCCTGGTGAGCGACTTCTTGACTTGGAGTATGCGGACGATATTGCCCTAATCTGTGAGAGCCTCCAAACATGCTAAACAGCACTGGACCGATTAGCACTGGCTGTCAATCGTTTTGGGTTATGCTTTGCTCCATCAAAATGCAAAGTACTTCCCCAAGATTGGCAGGGACCCAACCCTGCGCTAACGCTTGCTAGTGATCTGCTAGATGTCGTTCGGGAATTCAAGTACCTGGGCTGCTATATTAGCACCCGTGGGATTGAAGATGAGGTTACGAACCGCATAGCAAAAGCTCGAGGTGCTTTTTCCAATCTCCGCCACCTGTGGCGCAGACACGACATTACTCTCGCCCTGAAAGGCAGAGTTTACAACGCAGCCGTCCGTTCTACTCTCTTATATGGTTGTGAAACCTTGCCCATCAGGTCGACTGACATTAAGAGACTCGTCACATTCGATCATCGCTGCATTCACAGCTTAGCTCATGTCTGGTGGGAACACCGCGTGAGCAATGACCGTGTTCGACGTCGCGTATTTGCTGCAGGAAGAGCGAGTGAACCGATCAGCACCATTATATCACGCACCAGGTTCCGATGGCTGGGCCACGTGTTGCTCATGCCAGCACACCGACTCCGCGACGTGCGTTGTTTGCGCGTTTTGGGTGCGGTTGGAAGAGGAGGAGGGGAGGCCAAGTGATGACTTGGTCGAGAGGAATGAAAACCCTCACTTCGAAGTTGGTGTCGGTTGGTGCATTCCGACTGCCTGGCTGGGGTCCTAAGGACGGTGAATACGTTTGTTTGGACACACTTGCTGATATGGCTAGGAGCCAGCACCAATGGCGTTTGTGTTGTGATTTCCTTTGCACATCCCCCTCCTGTTTAGTATCCCTTTCCAATCACGATCTCACCTGTTAGGCATAATATGATTCTCTTTTTACAGCAGCTAGCTATTAGCTCTCCAGAACGATGTCCATCCGTTACTGGGGACTCAGCGGGCGTGCCGCTGTTTGTCACTGTTTTCCTTTTTTATTTTTTCTTGCGGCACAATAGTTGAGGTGTTTTCCACCTCCGGCTAACGTGTAATAATGATGATGATGAAGAAGTATTACATCTGTAGCAGATGCGTCCGTAACGTTCCTTTAAGTACTCGTTAGCATAGTTTTTGTAAAATGTATCATTATTTTCCTTTGGCAATAAAAATCCTGGCCTTCGGACGTTAATTGGCAGATCAGCTTCAGCTTTTTGGTTTCTGTCAATGACCTCGAAGTTTTTTTCTTCAATATCTGGTATGTGGACTTGGAAACGAAATAAATTCGTTGTGCCGTTTATGGTTCTCTAATATTCAGGTGGTATATCGGTTTCATTTTACAAGCTGGTGTGTACGGGTTCAGGCTGCCAACTTAGTTTATGTGGGAGCTGTGTACATACATCCTGCTTCTATAAAAATCACTAGCTTTGCAAGGATTCGGTATACCTGTAGCTCAGGTTGGTAGTTAACGTTTTGATTCGTTCTGCTGGCTGCGTAATTTAATGAAAAACGTTTCACCACTTCCCCAAGTGGTGTCTTCAGTGCACTGCTCCGTAAAGGAAAATCTCACTTAAAGTGTCGTCGGGACGTAGCGGTTGAAATTAGTCACGTCGATCTGTGTCCCGTGACCTCAGTTTGTTCGATATTTGGTCGTCCAATTTCACGCTTTCTCAGCTGTAGTTACAGGGGATCGAGCTCAATGCACTGGTTTAGGAGATTATCCGTAGAGAACCATGCCTCGAGGAATTCCCTGCTTTTTCTTGTCCCTCCGTGCACCAGAATTTCTGTTTTCTCCCAGTTAACGTTGTGTCCTTCTTCATCGAGGTGCACTGAGATCTGTGACGATACATGATGGTATCGGCACGCAAGCTTGTGCTCTTGTATTCTTGTGGATTGTTTTCTCCCCGTTTGACCTGCGTAGTCTTTATCACAGTTCTCACATTGTATCCTGTAGACGACAATTTGTTGTTCGTGTGCCTCTAGTTTTTCTTTAGGTCTAGATAATATTCTTTACAAAGTCGCAGTTGGTATGTGAGCTATCGTCAGGTTGTACGGTTTGAGGAGTCTGGCTGATTTTCGGATACTTTTTGATGTATAGCAAGGCGATGTGTTTCGTCGTTGTTGCACTTGAGGTAGTTGTGTTCCTTCGCTTTAGGTGTCTTCGGATGAAACTGCATGGGTAGCCGTTGCGAAGGAAAGTCATAAACAGATGTTCTTCTTACTTTCGTTTTGCCTCCGCAGTATTACAATGCGATTCTATCCTACGAAACAGGGTCCGTATACAGCTTATTTTTGTGACACTTAGGGTGGTTGCTCTTAAAGTTCAGGATTTGGTCCGTGTGTGTTGCTTTTCGGTAAACTGATGTTTGTAATTCGCCTTCCAATGTTCTGGTAATCAGCACATCAAAAAGGGTAGTTGGTTTTCCACCTCTTCTTCCATGGCGAAACGGATGCCTTCCATTGTGTTGTTAAGTAGGTCTTGTGCGGTATGTAGCTGGTTGCGTTTGAGAATTCCAAACGTGTCGTCAACGTATCGCTCCCATATTTTCGGACTAAGCACGGGGAGTATATCCTCTTCCAACCTCTGCATGACGACTTCACAATAAGTCCAGATATGGGGGGTCCCACTGGAGCTCCTCTAACTTGCTCGTAGAATACTCTGTTGAATTTAAAGTAAGTAGTAAGACACAAGTTGAGGAGGTTGCATATGCATTCAGTCGTTAGCTTCCCAGTCATTTGTCCTCCAATGTTCAGACGTTCTTTGATAGTTTCTTTCGCTATCTGCAAGTTGATGGAGGTGAAAAGTGCGATGACGTCAAAGGATACCATCACTTCTTCATTGTCTATCCTCATGCATTTGAGCTTTTCCATGAGCTTTTCCTCTACAGAGCAGTGCACTGAAGATGCCACTGAGGAAAGTGGTGAAACGTTTGTCATTAAATTACTCAGCTCGGAGAACCAATCAAAACGATAATTACTAGCTTTATTTGGTGCGTGTTAACTCTAGGCACATTCACTCGTGTTGGAAACTACTTGCTTTACGTGGGTCTATAAATAACAGTTGCATCCTTGCGCGCACCCCATGACCACACATTGCCACCCCATTGTTTTGTCGGTAGGATCCAGGGTAGACGAACAAGAGTCGGTCAATTTTAGTGCCCAGCTTTCCTTGGCTTTGCTTCAGGAGACAGACCTTCAGGATTTGTACTGCCATCTTCTCCAGACCATAGAATGCAGGGTGATATGGTGTAGAAGCCATACGGGGAATGCTGTTGCTCTGCAGGTAACGTTTGAATGCTGCAATGGCAAAGTAACTATTGTTGTTTGTAACCAACGCTTTGGTCATGCCATATATAGATAGGCTAGAGCGTGCTTTATAGATTGTAGCCTCCGTAGTAAAAGCAAGGAAAATATGTGTATCTCTTCGGCTTGAGTCTGTGGCCACCACATACATTACCATTTATCCTTCAAACGGACAAAAGTAGTCCGCAGGATCTCCTTGACGTGGACCGTCAGGTGGCTCCTAATGGTGAATCGGACTAACTGGTATGCATTACTGATATTGTTGGCATATACTGCATGCGTTCTAAAGAGCTTTGCCAACTCTATCTTTTGCCGCATCTATCGTAACTATGTCATCTGATTTTGTGGTGGTGTGCAGGTGCTATAATAAATGAAAGAACTCTACAGACACACCACTTGTTCATCGCTTTGAACTGCTTTATGCCATCTACAAAAGGCATCTGTAACATACTTGTGGAACCAAACATGTATCTCAATTGGTAGATCTAAGCGCAAAATATAAATGCCTTGCGTATCGTTCGGGACGTATTCTTGTGTTCAATGCCTCGTCCTTTACCAAGCAGCGAAATCAAGGGTTGTTTATCTGTCTATATCTCGAACTAACCACACCACAACTATTGGTGGAAGCCCTTGATTCCAAACATTACGGACAGTTTAGTTTCTCCAGTATTGTGCAAGCTTCCTTTGAGACATGTAGCGCTTGACATTAGGAAGCAATAAAACGGAAATTTCAATCGCAAAACATTTGTTATGGCTTATTTAACCCCATATGATACGGCGTCATGATGGAAGGCTGAGGTTTGTTTGATACGTAATGCACCAATGCAGGTGAAGAAGCTTTAAGCATGGCTTATTCCTTTTTCCTAGGATATGACTAGTCTCCTTTTAACAAGTCAAATGGATATATGGTCACGGAAGCTATGTTGGGTAGTAACCGACGTAAATACGGCAGCATCCCAACGAAGTAACCTAACTGGTCACTAATATTGGAATACATATTGTCGTTTCGTGCATGCAGACCAATTGCATTTAGGCAATGTGAAAGGTAATCAGCCGAATCGATCTTAATCTCTATTTGCACGCTTCCAGAGCAATTAATATTCTAGCAATATGGTCCCTATTTTCTCTAGTTCACTGCTTTTCCACTTATTAATGACCTGTAACTAGAAAGTTGTCAAGAGCCTCATAGGGAATTAGTATACCTCGTACGACGTCGATTATCATCCGGGAAATCCCCGAGGCTAGATTATTTCTAAGTCATAGCAATGTGTATTAAAATAAACTCAAATGCGTGAGAGAAGCTTGTTTATTTCCTCTTATAACAAGCTCGAATTAAGTCAAGCTGGATACCATCCGATAAATTGGTATACATATACTAAATGTTGAGCCAGGAGCAAGGTTTCATTACGTTTCGGCGATTCACTGTTACTTTGAAATGACCACAAATCCGCCCAACCTAATCAGAATTAAGCATGAAGACTATCGTTGCTGTCCATTCTAAGTGTTAAACCGGTAAGAGTATATGTTATTGTATATGCCGTTCCAATGCATATTCAAACTTTGCGCATAAAGAGTGTGGTAGAGTCGTGGCGTTGAGTAATCTCGGCGTACAAACCTCCGTTATCTGGATGTTGACTTTGAAATTGTTGAAATGTCTTAACGGCTCATCCTTAAACACCCTTGTTAACCGATTTAGAATCGAGTCTACGGTGTCCTCCCCAGTGGAGTAGATGGCATTCAACACCTGCGGTAACTCTTTCACCCAATCACTCCCCACTATATTGGCCGGTGCGACTTACTCTGATCTCGAACTCACACCAGCGATTTTCCCACTACGTCCACCACCTCACCTTCATAAGTTTTGTAAATCATTAATCAGTTTCAGAGTAGGTACTGCTTAAATTGCTCTTTTGCATATTCTTGTAAATGCTATAGCGGTGTCTATATGAGATCTGGCAGGTTGACCGTTACTATGAAACGTGATCAAATAGTAGGAGATCCGGTCACGTAAGATCAGTTTGTGAGTCACGACACTTACATTTTTCGTTCTACGATTGATTGGAAGCTTGTGACGGCACGGAACGGAGCACATGAGCCAGCTGGACAACTTTACCGCCCATCCTGCAATATATACCTCGGTGAGGACATTGCCCTGTTTAGTACGACATCGGTAGCATAAGAACTTCCGCGCCATATGTTAGGTGGAACAAGGACAAATCAGTTTGCTCAAACTTCATGACTTGGAAAACCATACGGCAACTGTCAGTTTGCGTTTTCGATAGTCCAAGGTCGAGTGTCATGTAGCCGAGGCAATAGTAGCTAGTATGGTGGACTTGCTTCCATTTCTGAACACCTCAATAGGCCGGCGGAACGTGCACCGCCGACACGCCACGGAAGGGCGTGACGGCTTTCTGGCGAGCCGACGTCCTTTCAGCAGGTCTAACTGAGTGTAGCCATTACAAATTTCTTCGATATTTACTAGACTACAACCAGTTATACAATTGCATTCTCTAATGTATCATGTAGAAGAGAAGGATTAGCTTCCGTAGCGTGGTTTAGAAAAAGCCAGGCTGCGATCTCCGTGATGATTTGTCAAGCTACGTTTCAACTCTCTAATAATCATTGGCCGCTCGACATGAGAACGTGCCACACACAGAGCCTAACGGAAACCAGTGAGTAAAACGCAAACGTCGGAGTAACCTGAGGATTTTAAATGTCTGTCATAGAAAATGTCAATTAAAACGAATTGTCTTTTGGAGGGTCAATTTGTGTTAGTGTATTGCAAAATTGACAATCATGCGTATACGCCTCCGAATGTGGATAGTGTTAAACTACAAGATGGCAAAGCATCGTACTGCAGCAACCTGAGTTTTGTGGACATTGCAGAGGAAAAATAACACTTTTATTTCCTTGCTGAAAATGCAAAACAATTCACGAAATTGTTTCATGCACACAGGACTGATTAATAGTAACTTGTTACACCCAGGATTTCACGGATGTAACATGATAAATAAATATGTATATTTATATAATGCGAAAATGGCAGATTGATAATTATTACATAACACATCATCATAAAGCAAATCGATGGCTTGATTGTACGAATTTATTTGTGTTTAACAACATGGTATTATGCAAGAACTAGCTCAATATCTCTAAGTTCCTGTGGGGATATATGAACTTGTAAATCTCAACTGCTCGAGGAATTTTCTTTCTGATAATTCTTAATAGTTTTTAAATCCATACTATAAGAAAATTTATTGTCTAATGAAATCTCGATCTAAACACTGAGAACCACGAATTGAGCCGATCGGGCAAAATGGACACATGCGTGACAGCGGACAGATGAGCGGAATAAATCGCTGGTCGCTCGTCATTTCTAAAATGAAGATGTTTCACCAGAGCCTGTACATATCCAAGACTTGCACCAGCTTCACTTTGGCAAAGCTTTGGTTTCAGTATCCTGACGAGACTACAGGAACGTATTCTTCGCACAACATTGAACTTCCGAATATTCATAGGAATTTGTTATGAATGATACTTCTGGCTGATTGACGAGGTCGATATATATCCCGATAATAAAATTGGAGAGGTGAGTTTTGTCGGTAGGTACCATGGACTCTACCCTTAGATAAGAACAAACATGAGTGGAAGAAGGTAGAGTTAAACCTTCTTAAGTTGACTACTCAACGAAATAAACGGAAATGGCTAAACTAGAAATGTAGTCACCATAGGGAATTCTTATACATCTAAACCAACATTAATTTTCTATGGTGAGCACTAAAGTAAAATGTAATTTCACCTATACCAACTTGAACACATATAAGTCCTTATTTATGTGAGCTCTTACGTAATGGCCAATTGGCATATGCTGCCGACTGGCAGTATAAGCTACTGCTGGTCACAATTGAGAATGTTGAAGGATCTAATTGATGTGCACCACTGATGGTATCTATCAGGTTGAAACCACAGTTTAATGCCCTAATTTCAAACCATTGGTTTGCAGTGCTAGTGCGCCACTTTGGCCCATGCTTGCGACACTGCGTGGTCTAAAGAATGAATTCGTCACTCATCTTTACTATGAATGCCTTCAGGTGTCCCCAGGAGCATTTCTGAGTACCGTCACTTCATTGCATGTTACACATGAGCGTTTATTACGCTCCAGATGCCCTCAATGGGATTGAGTGCTGCGGAGTATGGCGCAAGTAATATTGGTCTCCCAGGGCGGAAATATTACTCCTGGAGAACCTCCTTCAGGAACAGGTGACTGGGTGCGTTGTCGCAAATCAAAAGCAAAATTTTACAAACCCTGCTCGCTTCGTATCAAGCATTCGTCGCAGCCACCAAGCACATATTTAGTTGTTGTAACTTTCTCTCAATACTAAACATGCCATCAAGCTGCTGTTTGCCATGGCGCTGAATCGGTGTACACTCGGTCTCTGGCTGTTCGATACCGCCTACTGCACTCGACTTCCATTTCTTGAGCGGCCACGAGGGCATGCGCAATGTAATTTGAAATTGGTCTCATCAATTCACAATGTTTGACTTCGTTCCACCTCGTAATTCACAGGCTGTAGGCCAAATGACGCGTCACTTTTATTCCCCAGCATGTTCACAGTTGGCAGGTTTTTCATCATTATCAGTCTACTATCTAAGCACCTTGAGACGGTGCTTGTTTTTACTGAGATTTCCAACCACGCCTTGAAACGCAAACGATGTAGTTTTGGGCAGCAATACAATAGGTAAAAACCCATTTAAGCATGGTTTCAACGTGGTCTTCTTTCAGTGCTGTGCGGCAGACTACTTCACGTTGTCGCATCAAGTCCATGCATTCCTACACCTCAGCAAGTTGCGAAATGTTTTCTCATTAAACGTCAGTTCGTAGGCTACCTGCTTGCAGCGGTCTCCTCCCTCGTACGCTTTCAGTATTAAATTATTCACCTATATCGAGTGATCCGCATAGGATCATCTCCCTAGCATTGCCTTTACTTAGGTTGTACGTTCACAAGCAAATGGCATACTTATGGCCAAGTTTGGTTATTCCAACCTCAGTCATCGCATAAACGTCTATTCTCTTCTTATTGGTGGGTTTTGTTGCTTTGGACAAATAAACACGCACACATGTTTTATCGGCCGCCGACCCTGTGGCATGTTGGGTTTGAAGCGTCCCACTTCAGATAAATATGTGCATCTAGGCCCTGTTATGTCAAGTCGCTTGGCTGCACACGCAGATACACACCTGCGTAAATGAGCGTCATAAGCCTGAGTCAACGTGTTTTCCCAGGACGCAACTCTTAAGCTGTTCAGCATTCATTCTTTTGACCAAGGGGCCAACGGCAGCCGGAAATGGTGTGGTGCTTTCTTGTCACGCATAGTGTCTTGGGATGGGAACGCTAGCAACAAATTGGTACGACTGAACGCAGCAGAAGTGTTATTTCCGGGAAAACTGAAGTTTAGCATCACGGATGATCTCCAACAGTGCAGTCTACTTATTTGCCAAGAGCACGGAAAAAATAAAGCACCTAAGTCGGTAGTTAACATGTGCATTCATGGTGCACTAAGCCTCATAATCACTAAGATCAACGAATCAAAATGCAATTCTATTATGAGTAAGCTGACAAACAATCAAAGCTGATGGAATTCCACCTGTATGATGATTGGTGTCCGTAGAAGAACCCGGTCCTTCAGGGACAAACGATTTGTTCAGCAAAGCGAGATCAGCAAAAGTAGCCTGACAAGCATGTACGAGCCTCGACATAAATAACTAACTCAGGTCCATTACTAATAACGCTGCACACTCATGAGATTCCTTCGTGGAATCAGTGTAACAAACCCCAACCGGGAGCCAATCAGCGCGTAGACGAAATGTGTGTAGCTCTACAATTAACTGCTCTGTTCACATGCGCCCAGCTGGTAGCTTGCTTGCACAATTCTATCACATCCTTCCTATTTTTGTGGATCAGGCGCAGCGGAGTCTCAGAAGAGCCCGTAAGGTCTTCCGCACCGCGTCGTCTGTATTGCCTCAGTGGTTGTGACCGCTCTGTAAGGCGTGAAGTGTTTTGCTGCTGGTTCACCTTCGCGTTCCCGGTGTCGCCTCAGCTGCACTCAGTTCCCTCTGATTACCTTCCCTCCAGCACTGACTTCATATGATCTTTCTACGAACTTCCTGGTCACCACAACTTTCTTTCATCATGCGCTTACACAGGATGTTGGTTTGATCAACACTTCATCATTAACTGTTATTTCCGTTAGCGTTCGGGTCCCGCGGACATAATACCGTTTCTGCTCTATCATCCGTTTTCTTAAGCCCCTTTGCAATTGGGTATGCGATGGCGAGAGTTCAGCGTTCGCAGGCATTAGGAATCTTGTTCTTTGGTTGTACACACATTGTACTGAACTGAGACCGATGTTCCGTAATCGCGTATTGCTAATCTCCAACAAGAGTAGATACAGGTCCACTTGTGTGGTTCAGGCTTTCGACAAGTGCCTCTCGGTTTATTTGACCGCTGCTTTAGCTTTTCTGTTTGATTCTGATACGGGCTGGTTTGTCAATGCGAAATTTCACAATTGTAAACGAAGGTCTGGAACTTAGCACTTGTAAATTGGTAGCCGTTTTCGGAGATCAGTTCCATCGGTATTTCGTGTGTAGCAAAAGACGTCTGTACTTGTTGATAACTGCTTCCTTGGTGGTAGTCTTGAGTGGGTCGATCTCAAAATGGTCAACGTAATGGATTACAGCAAATCAATTTTCTCTACCGTTGTCACGGAACAAGTCCACTGCCACTTGCTGCTATGGTCGATTTGGATTCTCAAGTAACATTATTTGTTCCTTGAGCGTCGTGGGACAGGCAAGGTGAACTGCTTGACACATGGCCTCGGAATTGAATTGTCATTCCGCGCCAGAACATCAGTTCACGTGCTCTATTAATAATGTAATTGACAGCCAAATGGACTTGATGAGCATGTGCTAGCATTTCTTTCCGAAGGGGTAGTGGGATCCAACTGAGATTTTCTTTATATAATGTAATTTCATCTAATTTAAATAATTTCATCCAGAAATTCGATGAACGGCATTAATTCCTTCGATAGTTTATACTTTGCATTTGACCAGCACTTCAAAACAACTTCGCGAAAAATCATGCACGTCGCGTTCGCCTCCATATGACACTTTAGCTCGTTCAGGCGATCTGTTGTTACCGCCAGAAATTGAGTGCACGAAGTTCTTCCTACTAGTGTTCGACTACCGGACGATGAGCTCTCGACAGAGCGATCGCGAGGAACGTTTGCGTCCTAGTAGTGCACACGAAATCCATGTCGCATTTTTGGAGCCGGATAAACATACGTTGAAGCCGTCGACGGACACTGTGTAACGCTTTACTGGCCCTTGACAAGAGCGGTATGTGGTCAGTATACACTGGAGACGAAGTAATTTGTAGCTGTCCAATCAACCGCTCTGTCAGCATGCGGCACGATTGCCGTTTACTTGCACAATCCTATCGCTGTGTCCGTGTGGATTCTACAAATTTAACACGCGCCGCACTTTATACAAACTCACTGCACTACGTAACGCTCCGAATACATTGCGAACAGAGACCGTACTACTGTCTGTGAATAATCTCTGAAACGTCTTGAATGCAGAGTTCATACTACTTGATATCCCGTGGAATGAACGTTCAGCGGATCCACCAACCGAAATGGAAACCGAACAAATTAAAATTTGGATTATGTGCTTTCATCCTGAGCTTACAGATTTATCATCCGACAATGCTCGGGTGCGCAACCGGGAGAAATGGCGTTGGACCCCTGCGGGCTTTTCTCTCTAAAATTCGTCGCCAACTGGATTAGAAGGATCCAAGCTTCAACTAATTACAAGCCTTGTGGTTCCAGTCTAATAACAATGGTGAATTAGCGGCCCAAAATCTTATTCACAATGGGGCTAAGGTCCGTAGCACGTTGCGAACAGAAATTTGCCTGAAAGCAGCTTGAGCACGACCATGATCGGTCAACAACCCTGTGATGGCGGCAATCTTAATGAAAACACCAGCCGTGGGATATGACGCAGTGAAGGTTTTAACAGACGTCATTACACCTCAACGGAAAGGAAAACGCGAGCGACCACCGGGCATCTGATGAAAGAAAATACGCCAACTCCATCTCAACAGGCAGCAACCAATACATGAAAATGCTTAGCCCCCGACTCTTTATCGGTCGGAGTAAACTCACTAGCTTCATCAATCACATCTAACAAGCTCCTGGTTTTCAAGCATCTCTCCTCCACTTACATAAATACACAAGTTATACCTAACAAATTACCTGGATTGAGACATCGGCATACGTAAAGAGATTGAGACCTCATCCCTTTTACGGAAACATGGCTACACTCTTTGATAACGGATACCAAAATCTCACTAACAGTTATGCCTGTTATCTAGAGTGATGGAGAGAGCAATGCTGTTGGGGTGGCCCCTAATTTCGCAACAACCCCCAGTGCGAGCACTTAAAGGTAAGGAAGCAGAAATGCCCGACTCCATTTGGTTTCGCTTTCGACTGAGGAGGAACTACGTAGTTCTAGTGAGTGTCATATTTCCGCCCAACATTGTCTACCATTAAGAGGGACTTCAAATTTGTGGCTGCGTTGTAGCGGGCGATAAACAGTAAGTATCGTTGCGTTTTAGTCGTTGGTAATTTCAAGTTGCATGCTCCAGAATCCCAGACCACACAAGGACACCAATCCAAAAAGGACCTGCAAGAAACTGCCCTACATTTCAAGTCTCATGGCCACGCCAGTTAGCCCACAAGATTAAGGTAAAAACAGACCATTCAACTTGGACTTGATATTCCTTACTTAACAGTTCATTGCCCATAGAGTGATTAGCAATATTCGTATAGACTGCAGTGATCATGAAACCTTGCCTTTCATGTAACATGCTAGGCTGAATACCCCGAGTACACAACCCAAACTACACGGAGTATAACCAGCTACATCCTTTCAGCTTATCTAGTTGAATTGACGGGATGAAGTTACCTGACCGAGGATGCACCGGTTATTGCCTGGGAACGTTTCGCCAGTGAGTTAAACAACTTGCTTAGTGGGTTATCGAAACCAAGGCTATGAGTTTCAGAAACATAGCGTCGTTTATATGAACTAGGATACGCAAATGCATGCTGATGTGTCACGCGGCACGGTATGCCCACAGCCGATCTGGGTCAGAGCACGCGGCTGACCCATGCTATTGACCGCAGGCACTGTTCGTAACTAGTACGCAAGACACATACCATATCCACCGACTTTAGAAATGAGATTTACTTCAAACCACAAGCTTCGGTAAAACCGCTCAAGCAGCCCTCACAATGTGGAAAGTGGATTTCCTTCACACTCAAACAACGGATAGTTTACATTAGACTGCAAAAGAAGCGTCGATATTACTGCGACAGCAGCATACATCAAGGATTTATTGAATCCTGGAGTCTCCTAGACCATTGGAATTTATGGTGCTTCCACCATTACTCACTCATCCAAGGTTTACAGCAAATGTCTTGATGAAATTACTGCCATCCATGCACTTGAACGCCATTCCTGGAAATGATGGCATTCGCCCAAAACGCTGGTCGTGGAGGGTGATTTTATGGCGGAACACTTGGCACGGCTGTTCCAGTAGCGCGGTTCCAAAGCGTGGTACCACAGGACAACAACTCCACTTTTCAAAGTGGGTTGTGTTATGACCCACCTACTTATCGAGCAGTGACTCTTCCGCAGGTTCTTTCAGATGTTTGAGGTGATCATTTCAGATGCACTCAAGTCTAACTTGGACTGCTTGGGTCATATTGTTCAGCAGCAAAAACATCATTCATCAGAATCGGTCACGCACCAAAGGAAACAAAAGATGTGGTTTATTTCCAACCGCTGCTTTGTAAACGCAGTTAGTTTTATCCAATTAAAGCCCAAAAATGATGCTAGGTTTTGCATGCTTACTAAAACCCTGCGTTGTTATGTAGAAGGTACTGTGTAGTGTGGCAATGAGTAGCGAATGTGTTTCGTATGTTTGGGCAAATTTAATTCGCGTAACTCAATTGTGCTTACAGTCGGTCGCTGTGCGGATTTCTACACTCGCCGCTGAATAACACAGTTGACTATAATTTTGGATACTTGACGTCAGCAATCTCTTCGCAGATACCCGTATGCAAGTAAATGTTACATGTCACTTGAGCAATTTTGTCGAATATGTTTCATTATTTGCACTTTACAAATTTTTCTTGCAGGATTCCTGATTCGTTTACCTACATGGGAAGGAGATGAACATTTGCTGAAAAATCAGGTAATCAATAGTTTAACAAACACAACAAGTAATAGTTTATCTATTTACATAGAGTGCACAGATAAAGCATCCACGGCTGAATATAAGCAGTGTGCGCGATGCGTAGGTATAGACTCAAACAAAATGTCCTTGGTTGTTTCCGGCAATCTTCATGCATCCTTGTTTAGAACAAAGAAAATTTTAATTATGTGTTCGTGTAGTTATTTAAATAGTACTTAGTGCATTTCAACTTATATCTAATCCATAGTTGGTAACAGCGGTTTTCTTTTAGCATTGCAAAATTATAACGTAAAAGAAATTCAACGATATCGAGTGCGTGGATTGCTGTTTATATAAGTGAAATTAAATTGCAAACAACGTAATGGAACTTAGATTTTTCTCTTAGGTAGAAAGAGTACTTCCGGACTTCGAGGTTACTGTCACATTGGAGAAAACTCTACAAGATAATAGACAAAATCGCTTCAAAATTGTAGTAAAGGAACGCGGTTACGCACCATGGGGCTACCCCGACCTTCAGATGGAAGCTTTAAACAAACTGGAGCGTCTGGTACAGTTGCTGTTTATGAGAAACGTAAAAGTGGACGAAATTAAATGGCATAGTTTTGAACGTAAGTTTGTGACCGTTTTGCAACAGCTATAAATTTCAACGATTTAATTAAATCCATTGTTTCACTTATTTTGAATCAGTTAACACACACTGTGAACTCAAAGCGAACTAGGTATGTATAAAATAATGAGGTATGTTAATACCTAGATTAAGTATGCAATACGAAATGTGCTACCTTTGCCAAACTGCACAAAGACACCAGTATATAATATTCGTTTTCTCATAAGAAGCAGAATTCAGACTTCTCTTTTGTTACTGATAAAAGTGAATACTCCGAATGTACAAATGAAACTAAAGATCAGACAGAACATAAAGCAGAACTTCGTCGTTTCTATAACTGCCTGGACATCAAACGAAATAACTTAACACCTCTCCTAACGTGTAACTTTAGGCCGATATTTGGCGTGCGTAATAAGCCTGCTCAATAGTTTCATATTTTAGCATGCATAGTTTTAAACGAATTCATCTAGCTGCGCTTCGTGATGGGAATTCAGTTCATATATTTTAAGATGTGTAACATCAATCACATGGGCTGAAGGGTCATCCGGCGAATTCAATGTGAATTTTGACGGCGTTTGATGTTATTATGCAGTCAGAGGGTTGAGAAGTATTTACCTCACGAAGCATGTCGCTATATTAAGGCAAAATTACGAAACATCTGAAAGGACGCACACACAATTTCGCTTATACACTGATGGCTTAGTATTTGGCTACGTTGCAGTGGATTTTACTGACGGAAACAAAGGAAATATCTCATGAATGTAGAAGCGTTAACAGTTAAGGAGACGACCTAATTAGTTACTTCGAGTTTGGTTCACGCTAATTATCCTGCCATAATCGAGGAGATTGCCTTATCGAATAGACCTTTTGTCTGTGATTGACTGAGTTCTGCGAAATAGGGTCAGATGAATTCCAAACTTGTTTGCTGAGCCCTGCGCAATTGCTGATTGGGGCGTAAACCGCATTGCAATCACTTGTGCAATTAAACAGGGCTAGTTAATGGTGAATTTAGTAAAGCAAGTAGACCAAATTCTGCACACTGGAGCGTCTAGACGAATAACTGATGCCGCACGACTAGCGGTATTTTGGCATACGATCAGAGATGAAACACGCTGCATGTCGGATACGACATAGTAAGAAAAGGACGAACACCCAGAAGATCTGGAAAAGGACGACAGAAATTTCGGTGACTTCTGTGAGGGCCAAAGTAACGAGATCTAACAGCGAAATCTCTTAAACTCGAATCAGACGCTCGAACGAATCGATCGATAATATGTTACCTACTTTCGGATTCTGGCGCGTTCATGCATTATTAGCATCTTTATACGTGACAGGTTCATCCTAGTTAAAATCTTTCTAAGGCTGTTGCGGCAAGAGCATTTATCGCTGTCTACCTCCCTTAAACGAAATCGTTTCATCATCTTGATCACACCATCAACCTTTTCGAATCAGAGCTGTGGAATTAGCGATTTCATGTTAAGTTAGATACGTACATTCCTAGTTCAACTTTGCCTAATTGGGAGAGTTCGCAGCATCATATTTGACCTGATGGAGGTGTAATGTGGCGTCCCAAAACGCTCGGTTCTAGGACCAAAGACTATCATCGTACCTATTAACGACCTTTTTGGAGTGATCGATTCAAATATTTTACTCTACCTAGGCGACCTAAAAATCTAGCGGACCAACAGGAGAGTAAACAAACACGCGACACTGCATGATGATCTCTACAGGACTCACGTTTGGTCAGTCCATTAAATACCGGAGTTCAACGTTGTCAGATGTCGATTGCTGTGCATACGCCACCAGGGAAGTTAAGCAAACCGTATAGGAGAGCAATTTCAACAAGTTTTCCGTGAAAACGATCTTGGCTTGCTCGTGCAGGCCTACCTAAGTTACTCAAATCAGATAGAAGAAGCCGCAAGAAAAGCCAAGCTGCGATTGGAGCTATAGAGGAGAGCGTTTTCCGTTTTTTTCACATAACTTTTTCACGACTGCTCATAACTTTAGAGGCCACATTTTAAGTAATACAGCCTGATCTGCCAGCCCACCAAAAGCATGATCTTGCTGCTATTAAGACACCACAAGGAAGAGCAATAAGGATGTTAAAGGCCCGATTCACCTCCCTGACCAGCATATAAATACAGACGCTAGGATTTTGCGTTAGCCAATACCGCCCCCAGCGCGCTGATCTCATTTTGGTGTTTCGGATCATAATGTATGAAAATAAAGTATGGGCAAACTTACGGAAACTAAGTCACAACATTTCACTCCAAAATCACCACTTGAAGTTAGCCCCACAATAGAGTCGTCTGGAATGTCACCGGCACTTTTTCATACCTCGCGTGTCCCAGTGGTGAAACACTCTCTTTATTTCCGTCATGCCTGCTTCTACATGGACTGAATTCAAAATCCACCTTTTGAAAGCTTACACCACAGGTATTACAATCCTTAAACAAAGTTTCTGTTACACGCTAGGAAAAAACCGAACACGGTGCACAAGCGAGACATCGGTGCTTCCTCCGATATGCATTACCTTTGTTTTTCAACAAATAGATAGTACCAATATACAATGTTAACCTAAGAACACATGGTCGCCAAATAATCTATTTCGTTATATATCATCGAGCCAATAGAGTTAAAGGCATACCAAAGCAACAAAACTCAGTATGGCACTGAAGATCTGGCAGAGAATATGTGAGTCGGGAGTATTTGAAGGATTTTGCCACATTCGATCGATGTTTTTGTTAATCTACTGCCTACAGGCCTTACAATAGCCGATGGTGTGAAGGCGATCGCATTTGGACGCCGCCATCGTCCGACGCTGAGTAGTTGTAGCTTGGTCAAAGCAAGAAAAGTGTTCGCACGAAGGCCCTTCGATTGCACAACTCCGGCAGTTTCACTCTGATGACAATAGCTTCATTCATCCTCAACAAACGTTTTATAAACAATTTGGGGTGGAAAACGCTTTGAATGAAACGACCAGTCGGATTTCGTGTCCAAGTTAGAACAAGTGTTTCATGCTAACACTGTTAAATTCTCTGACCATGCCCATTCTTAACGACCACAAGCAGTATTTAGCGATTTGTTGTGATTAACAACTGGTCTTAACTTCAAGGTACGTTGCTCCTAACGGACCTAGTCTCGGTTGGGCCTTCACTGTCATACTGCGTTATTTTGCTTCCGTATGCTTTTATCTGAATTTGCCGGAGGGAAAGTATCGATAACTGACCACTTCGCAAGCTTGAGTTCATAATTTGACTATTGTTTTTTTTGAAACATGCACATCGTGTTTTCAAGATTTGCCTGCAGGAAAGTTCAAGCTTTGCACATTTTATCCGTGCTAAATCCACTGACCCGCTAATCCATTACATATATATATGTGTATATATATATATATATATCTGGCAAAGTTACTCTTCGGATGCACACCTGGTCCAGCTAATGCCGTTACAGCTTGCGTGAAAAATCTATTTAGCCTCTTAACAAAGAACAGGAACATCGCAAATTCTGAACTGCGTTTGCTCTGAAGGATTGTGCTTAACTTCAGGAGTGGGGCCGAAATTGCCCCACACATGTTAAAATGAACCATTTGCTGGATGCTGCTAGTCTTCCAGGTTGATTATGCTCACTCATGACATAACATCATCCGACTCTGAACATCCAATCTACAAATTTTGCGGACGGAATCAAAGACGTCCGCCTACGGAAGTTACTGTTTGGCGGACTCGAGCGCTTGTAATAAGGCACGGTTGCCATCAACAACATTATACAAGTGTATGGATGCTTAGGAATTTATGTGAGAACTGATTAAGAATTCTTGCGCATGTAGAATGGCTTCAAGCTTCAAACGAAGAGTTTGACCAAAACCAATATTTAACAGAAAAGGTGGATACTCAAATCAGTCAGATTATTTGGCCTTATAGGAAGAGCACACGTAGATTCACGGCATGGATTCGACCCAATGTCTTGGCCTCGTTCACTTAACTCATACTTGTTGTGTGCATGCGTGTCAGGCCAAGACGTAATAATATTAGTTTGGAGGTACAATGGTTTTTGCTCCTCTGTCACTAGATCCATCAGTACCATTGAATTAACCACCAGCAAGAAAGATTATGTTTGCTTTAGGTGATAATTTCGCTACCGAATAAAATAAATTGATTCCGTGAGTGTAGTTGCTACGTTTGACGAACCAAAGGACTAGGTTATTCAAATAGCTACTGTTAAGAAAAGAACTTCGAACTATCATCACTAGAACCAAATGTAATATCAACATTGCCTCACATGTGAATGACATGTTAAACGGATCATTCGGGATAGTTCCATGCATTTTGTTCCACCAGTTTGACCACTTGACCATTTGAAACCGTTATCACATCTTTCCACTAACCCGGGTTACCTCACGCTATGATCATTCTGATTGCTATTCAAAGCTAAACCAAATATCTACTAGTTTACCTCATCTGAGTAAGCTTTCTGTTAAGGACGAAAGGCCAAAATACAAGCCTATAAAATACTGATTTGTATTATAAAACCTTTGGGAATGATGAAATCCCACTCGAATCTGAATTTATTAGAAGATATTCAACGGTGATTTGGTTGAAGGAAGCATTACGTAGAGAAAACAATTCGCTGCCAAACACAGAAGATGCTCTGCCGTATTTGGCTCAGGGAGAGTATTTCACCAAGCTTCATCTTTTGTCGGCGTTCTCGTACGTGGCCTTAGAAGAAGAACCCAGATTGCAATGACGTTTGCCAAACCGTACGCGCCGTTTCGATGTCTACGTTTACTAGTTGGTTTGGAGGTTTCGACTGAACTTCTCAAAACGTTTTAATGCAGGTTTTTGACTGTCCAGATGGTGTATCATATGCAGTATCCGATATGTTGCTTTTACGCCTGGACCGGCCTGATTCATAACAGCAATTTTGCATCTCTTTTGCAGCGTTACTTTTGAACGAACGTAGGTCGTAAACGCGAGTGTTTTGAACTCTAAAAATCGGAAGAGATATTTCATCGGCATGTTCTGTTATTCAAATGAAACAGGATCGATAACGGATAAATAAATGCAACGTAGATGATGCTACGATACAAGCGTGTCAAACTACTTGGTTGAGTGGTGAATAATTTGAGCCGATTCCTGCCGAGACCGGCTGAAATCAGGACGCCCTTCCGTATGCTGACTTTTAGAGGTGTAAAATGGGGTTAGTGGAAAATATATGCACCGGATCGGCTGTGTAGCAATAATCGGTTACTAAGATCTATAAATTCCTTTGGAGGTACAGTGTGACAGCAGACAGAGCGGAGTAGGTGCCGTTCTCATGAGGGAGATTAAACTTTTAATTTCTAATTTAGGCCACTCAGTGTGATGAAACACTCTACTGTACAGATGAAACAGGAGACGCCCGCTGTTGTCAAGTCGATGGACCAATCCAAGTATTATGGCTTTGGGAGGAATAATGCCGTGTATACTAAGCCTAAAACGATCATGTCAATAGCAAGTAAACGGTTACTCTGTGTCTCTCGACGTCTTCAGCGTATGCATATTCTGCTGCAGAAGTTCGACATAGATCTTGTACATATGATGGGAGGATCATATCAGAGTGAAAAGTTGGACAAACCAAGCTAGCCTGACAGCAACTGGAGAGGGGCGAAACAAATTCGATTCCTAGACAAGGATTGGCCGAATGTCATGTGAGTTACCGTTTGTTTAACTTATTCAAATGAGGAACCTTATCGATTCTGGTGGGTCGTTCGTTCTGGATGTGAACTTACAACTTTTATCGGGGTGTGGGCTTGTCAAATATGGTGTAATTTCCATCGAGTTGACTTTGCTCTGTAAGCACTTGTCCCTGGAAAACTAAATTCTGCAGCATTGTGCACCCCGTGGACGCAGATGTGCATCGGAGTCACTCTGCCGACAGATAATCTTCCGATATTCAAAAATTAACGGGATAAAATCAATGTGAGAAATATTGCACAAAATCTGTCGGCACCGACAAATTGCCTGTAAGAAATATGGTATCATACAGAGGCAGAGCAAAGCGTGCGAAGTTGCAAGACGTGATTTTGAGAGTATAAACAGATTTATCGTATGTACTTTTAAGCAAATCGGGGCCAATCTTCAACTTTCGGGATAAACTCACGATGTATAACCGTTTGCTTGTCCAAGGAGATCACACCGATTCCGCCGTCTCTCCGCACAGAGGCGCGGGTGCATGCACATCGAGCCCACCTGGATGCTGACTACAGCATTATTAGAGCATGGTAACTGATTTTATGGGCCGGGATAACGAGTCAAATACAAGACCGATTGTCAAGTTTTCCAGTCTACCGCTTCCGCGGAGTTCGCCATGCCAGGGTTCCTGTGGAGCTGCGTTTGGTTTCAGGTCGACACTGGAAAAGGTAGGAGTCATGTTATACTTTGACAACGGGAAAAACAGTGGACTACTACTGCGACCAGTTCATGATAAATCCACTCACGGGAGTAGTCATCAATAAGCATGCACCTTAATTTTCCTGACAAAGATTACAGGAGAACCTAGTCTGCCATAATGGCTTGCAGTTTGCAAAGGCTACGTTTCATAAGTTTGCAGACAAGTGAGTATCTTGGCATCGACAAACCAGCGCGCATCACGATCATTCGAAGGGAAAAAGCGAAGGCTGCAGTCAAAAAAGCCAAGAACATGTTGTCGAAGGCAACGGGCACCCATGCGGACCCGTATCTGATGCAGTTGTAAGCAAAATTCCATCATCATATATCGGTCTAGGTCCTTTGCAAACTTTGTACGCCAGAAAGACAAGAACCATAGTACCTGGTCGGCTGGGTTTTTACACCTGTTTTCTAAACAAGTAACGTAATTAGGACTGCAGTAATAGGAAGGTACCCGAGCCATCATTTATGAAGGAAGTGGAACTTATACTTAAAGCACAACATTGCGAAAGGCACAAATTTTGTCGGATCTCATCGGGCGTTTACCATTATAAAATGACAACGCGGAACAGGATTGGCTGGTGAAGCGCGGTAGTGATTTGGGTAATCAGAACTAGACAAGAATTGATCTGCTTTAGTTGGTAAAATCATCGGTATACCGGAGTAGGTGTAAGCAGGCACAGACACGCACATATACCCAAGGGATAAACTGTATGATTTGTTTGGCTGGTTGGGCGACACACGCATCACCCGCCCGCTTTCAGAGTGTGGAGTAACATCTCTCTAGATGTATGTTAACCCAGGGCAGAAGCAGCGCTTGAACAAGCGCTCTGTTTGCGTAAATCAAGTTATACCAGCTTGATTGCAATGGCTTCTGCCGTCCGTAACATTCACTTCTTAGGCACTTTGGGGTAGCGATTAGGCGCGCGATAAAATAGTTTGAAAGAATCGGCCATCCTACTCCCTTGACCAGTTTCGACCAGGTATTCTAGGCTAATGCTCCTGATGCGTTTGGCACTACTTTTCTGCAACGCCGTGGGACAGTGCTCCGCTACCTGTTTAGACAGACGTTAAATTGCTTGTCCGATGTACCTCACACCACATGTGCAAATAAATTGGTATAGAATGTAAGGTTCGGACTGCACCATGAGTCTGTCTTTAAGATTTTGCTCAACAAATGGCGCGGTTTAGGTAACGACGCGTTGTTAGGCAGCTGGATATATTCGAGCCACTGAGGGGAAATTATTTTGCTCAGCAAATCGAATACAACCTCTCTTTTAAATGTAACTAAGAGAAACAGGTTACTTTGGAACAATAACAATGTATTTACGACGATCGTGTACCACTGAGTGCTTTCGGATGTACGGGGCTGGGTTACCGTATTCCTGTGGCGTTTGGAGTATACAAATATTTTCTGCTTCCTATGTCTCCGCGCTGCAAACATTGGTAGCGCAGAAAGAAGCAACGAACAAGATTCCGTTTTTAATAAAAGGGTACAAAACTGAACAATTGCTCGTAATAGTCAACCTACGTCGAATTCCGAAACACGCTTCTAGCAGACCGTCTTCCTTTCTCCTCAGTAGGAAGTCCAAGAAGGTCAGTTTGCCATCATTTTCGCTTTTACTGGTGAGAAACGATGAATGCACACAGTTTAAACGGTTCAACAGGCTGGGAACTTCAGTGCCTGAACCGGAGATTATGAACGTGTCGTTCACACTTTGACCGTAAGAATCAATTACCGATATGATGCGTTTATTGATCCACCCTCAAACATAGTGAGGTAAATGTTAGCAAGAAGAATTCCCAGGGAGATCCTATCTCGACTCCATTTATTTATCTGTTGGAGATCTCGAGTAACAAAATTTGTCTGTTAAGCGTGCATCGTAAGATGAATTCCTTCAGTTTCTGCACCGAAATTCCCGCAACTATGCTATTTTGTTTAAGTAATCACAATAAAAATGAATCCTCTCTAGCAACGGAACGTTCATTAAAAGCGACTCAATGTCGAAAGAGAGGATCAGTTTACCGTTTGACTACATGCGTTCAAAGTGCTGCACAGATTCCAATATGCCTTTCACTGTGTAAGGCATTACTCGTTGCGTACTGGTTCAAGCAAATCCAAAATTCGTTTTGCAACTGATTGAAAAGGGAAGTTGACATGTCAGTAATGGAACGCAGAGGAATTTGTGGCTTGTGTAATTTAGGTCGCACGAAAGTCGGGGAGGATGTGATCCGACTGGAGTAAACCGTTCTAGTAGCGTGCTATCCATAGGTCGCATGCGGTTCAACTCTTCCCATATTCGTATGATCTTGTGCTCATCCTGTGCGGTCTTCTCATTCTCTATCGCTTCACGCAGGAAATGCCCTGTGTCCCGCAAAACGAAGTGAATCTCCCAGACGTAGTCGGATCTATACGCAAGTACCCATCCCGATCATTTAGCCTGTCTAGTAATTATCGCATTTGAAATTAATTTCAATTCCTTAATGGAAACCCGAAGGTTTTTAAGCGTGGAGCTATGAGAATTTAGATTCGTAGCTCAGATTTCGTTGAACCAGGATGGTTCTGAAAGCACCTTGTCAAGGAATGACGTAGGCGTCAGCTCGGTCAGTGGTTGCACCAGATATTCAAACTCGATTTCCAGATGGACTTGACCACATCTTGGCTGATAAAAGCAAAATCTTGTTCCACGTGTCAATGACTCTATTTACTAATGTTCTAGATGAATTCTGGCTAGATCTGCACCTACCTCCCCGGATACGGAGGGAAAGTATATTCTGGTGGTGGTGGATTTAGGACCGGAACGATGCCCATTCGTTACCGGTAGCTCAGCCAGCTTTCACCAGTTTTTTTCTTTTTCTTTCTCATTTTTTTCTTTTTATTGCGGCACAGTAGCTGAGGTGTTCCCCACCTCTAGCTAGCGTGTATGATATATGATGTATGGATTTAGGCATTTATGAAGGTTAGCGTACCATTGCACTTCTACCTTTACACACATTTCCTGTACATATTGCTTAAAAGCACAGCGCTGCGACGAAACGAGCTCTTTTACGGCTGAACTGCAAAGAGGACACAGTCGTTCTAACTCAAGGATACCTGCCTGAACAGTTTCCAGGATGTTGTGAGCATGGCGCTTGAGCGACTTCATCGTTAGAGGCACACGACACCGTTTAAAAGCTTTCCAAAACGTGTTTGGATATTGATTCCATGGTAAACAAGCCAGAATAAATATGATGTTGGTCTATGCATCCGCGACCCTGGCGTTAAACTTCAAACATTTATTGAAGTCGTTGAACGGCTTGGGTTGCTTGCAGTTTTTTAACTAGGAAATTCAACCTATGGAGTTGCAGGAACACAGGGTAGCTAAGAGCACTTTCTTCGACAACTCTCATCGGGCGTTTACATGTATAAAATAGAAAGGTGGACCAGGATAGAATGCTGAAACGCTTGGTGGATTCAGAATGAGGCAACAGTTGATTTGTCTCTAACTATACATTGCTCGGTCTACTCAGGCAACACTACTTGTAGCCAGGTATAGGCAACAAATGTAAATAGGAGGCAGAGAGACAGTACGCCTGGTTGTGTGACGCATTCGTCACTCGGCCACGGAAGTGATAAAGTGTCATAGAATAAAGTTGTAATAACTGCGAATTTCAGGGAATGCTTTTGTAAAGTCAGTGTTGAAAGAAATATGATCAGAAATTACTGGGTGCATCTAAGACGATACCGGGAACGAGGGGAACATGAAGCAAGGCTCATAAGGGTTAACGATGTTCACAACGAAGAAAACGAAAAGGCGTATACGGTTTTCAGCGACAACGATGCGGATGCGCATGAAATGAAGAGAATGGGACACGATTATTCCAGCAAGGAAATAGGAAGGATTTACATGATGGTGTAAGCGGCCGGAGTACAACAAGAGAACGTGGCAAATGTTTTGGGCGCTTACGCATCTCCATATCTG
This sequence comes from Dicrocoelium dendriticum, assembly GCA_944474145.2. Taxonomy (NCBI): domain Eukaryota; kingdom Metazoa; phylum Platyhelminthes; class Trematoda; order Plagiorchiida; family Dicrocoeliidae; genus Dicrocoelium; species Dicrocoelium dendriticum. The sequence goes on from CALYDF020001309.1 coordinate 35,809, forward strand.
CGCTGAATGGTTACTATTTGGCTGCGCTTGAGTATTTTGTTGAAAATAGGGAATAGTCTCGTGTACGAAGAGGCGTCCTCAATTGTGAAAGCAAACTGGTTATTCACATCGAAACTTCTACAGATCAGTTGTGCTATCATTTTCACTGAAGTTGCTCTGTCGAATTATTCGTTTTTCTCTTAAGCCTGTGTTATTGGACAGTGTGTCCTGTTGATTGGCACCTTCTGAGCCGAGCACGCTGTATATGCGTACATGCCAGCATATCGTATAGATATACATGCGAAAGAAACAGCCGCGTTTGCGAAATAAATAAAACTTCTGTATGAGTGATTAAGGACCAATAATCATGTAAAACTCTAATGACGGTACGTAAGCAAAACACAAGTTTGCTGCTCGTACCACTGCAGGTTGTAGACGCAATGGTGATTGCCAATTGCGTTACCTTTAATGTAATTACGCTTAAGTTTTCTTGCCTCGAATTAGCTATTAACGAATGATATTTCATAGATTCTTCAAGAACTCTCTGATCTCAAGATCAGTGATAACGGAGCAAAACTAAGTTAACCAAACCAGTATGGGCTTGTCTGGAAAGGCACTGATTTGACTGCCCAATTATAGACCTAACGCGTTTTCTTGTCCGGCGTCATATCAGGCGTTTGTCGGACAATTGTCGAAAGTATATGAGGCGGCCATGACAATAATTTTGAGCGCATTTATAAAGAATGCCAAACTTTTTCCTAGTTAATTGCTACTATTAAAACCAAAGCAATAAATTGCTGGAACGCAGCTAACGATAGCCTATAAGCACTACTGTATTGCGTTTTCGCGGATACTAAAGATACTATATGTCACATGTACATTAACGATAAAATTGACGCTTTATTAAGCAAGGCGATTGGTTTTCCAAGCGGCTAATTGCCAACAAGGATAGGGTTATATACCATCCATCGACATTTCTAACGTCACTCTTGCGCATCGTTCAAATATTGCAAGATAAACCATCACATTTCCATGGATTTGAGCATCACCCGAGTGCATCAACACAGCTGTTCAACCCAATTCGAGATTACTTTATAGAAGATTAGCGTAGAATGTCAGAGTTCAGAAGTTACACATTACCTTAGCAATAGGTATTTAAGATATTCGGCAAAGCTCCAGATATGTAAAAGAGATACAATTTAGGCTGGATAAGGTAATATTAGGTGCGCTTACGTACAATCCTAAGGTTTTGGGTTGGAGAAGCAACGCCACGTACTCTGTTTTTTAAACCAAGCAAAACTGTTTTTATAGTACAAGTGTTTAAGCATGTTTGTCGCATATACAGCATGTATTTTGGTTGAAAAATTTGATACATCTTTGTACCTCACAATTCTATTAAGGTGCAAGTGTCAAATCATGTATTTTAATTTCATACACTAACTATTTCGGAATTATGTTGGTATTTTTCAGGTAAAATTATTGTCCTTAACCATAAGACGTACAGTTTTGGGGTTTTGCTGTGTTTAAACAAACAAACATCGTTCTACGTAGCTTAGTATCTGACTGATGGCTGTTCATTAGATTCGATATCAGCATTTTTCAGAAGCGCGCATAATACTGAATCTTAACCGCCCTCATGCAACAACATTTGTATAACTGCAATTGATGCATTGTCCAAATCACAGAAAATACATCAACACAGCTATTAAATGTAGACACTAACGAAATGTATTTACAAGGTAGTTTAGCTTAATATAGATTTGCAGAACTGGCGGTTACCATGCAGGTTAGAAGACATTAATGTTTGGAAGTAATGGCTTTAATGGCTTGCAAAATGACAAAAATTGCTGAAACAAATCTTTTTTGTCTTTTGTTATTTATTGCTTTTATATTCGTGACAAAAAATAAACTCTTATTATTCCTGTTTGAGTGGATTATTTGAAAATATGCGTAACGAGTTTCCTTCTTTGGAAAATACATTGTCACCAAATGTAGCGTACTCTACTGTTGGGTAAATCTCGGATTATTACACTATAACCATTTGCTACACAACCACAATTTAGAAGGAAGATATTGTTTTTTAATATTGTTCAGGCTGAAACACATAAACCGTAGGAGAAACTTGAATGTATTTTCGGTATACTCTTTAAGTCGTTCGCTCAAATTTCACTGGGACTCATTTGTGCACCTATTCGCATGTACGCGGGCAAGAGTATTGGGAACAATAACAGTGGTAATAAATTGTGTCAAGTCAACTAATTAGAATTTTCCCTACACAAAAACTTATGTGTACATAAACATGCATGAAATGTATCTTGGTTGGCTAATCCTGATTTTTTCACCAGGGCCATTTTTGCCTTTTTCAGTTATCAAATTCCGCGGACTATGTAAGTGCACTCTTCTATGAATTCGGTCAACTGCAGTCGCCATGCATGCAATAAGTGCATAGTTTATCATGGTCGACATGAAACTAAAGAACTGAATCAAACTAATGAATAGAATCCATCTGCTGTCGTCCAAAACATTCTCAGAATAATACCGTAAAAATATCCTTCTTTGCTTAATTTCAGGATTACTAGCGATCCTGCCTCCAACTCGTACGTAATTCGTAGTAGGCTAATGGGTGACTAAATCACAAAACACCTAATTTGTAGTGGTTGGATTGTATCCTCACTAGAAAGATATTTGGAGCTGGATGAAAGATGTGTCTGAGCAACACCCCGATTTTCACTTGAGCACGTCGACATAGTTGCACAATCATATCGGAAACTAGGTTGTAGGGATGGTATGAAAATTCGCAGGAAACGGTCGCTATGAAAGTACCGGAAACGTATGAAAGTAACGCTTAAACAATAATGCTTTTTCAACGAGCATCGATGATATCTTACCAGTTGCATTGCTGCTACGACACTTTCGGACCCGTTACAGACTCAGATTGCACTTTTAAATTCGAAAATACATTATATTTTCATCAGGCGAATACATATATAAAACTGGTCTAATCATTGCAATAGGCCATGAAAGCTCGGCGATTGTTGATCAAGTTCATACAGACTGCATTGATCGCCGATATGACTCTCCAACCTACGGTGATAGTCCTACATAGGCATATATATATATATATATATATATATATATGCACACAAAACAAGATAAGGACAACTGCCTGACCATTTGCGAATGGACTGAGCGTTGCCCACACTGGGACCACGGCCACTGTATCAGAAGGATTTGCAATAAGGTCCTCTGGTTGCACAGTTCAGGTTTCATTAGCCTGATCACTATGGCGTCGGCCATTTTTAGTAGGCGTTTGCTAAGTCCTTTTGTGTAGTGGTTTGACACGACTTAGAAAACATTGAAAGCTTCCTTGGTCACAACTTATATCGTCCGGTTAGTAACCGCAATCATTAAAACTAACCTTCATCACTGCAACGTATACAAACTAAAAGTGCGTTTGTGAATAAAATGCCATATTATTTCAACTTGATACCATAAGCAAATCATCAGCATTACGCCGGTACGCAGTACCGACGCTTCTCTGGCACGCAACTAGCTCCAGTCGCGCATGAGCTAAAGACACTAGGAGGATCGTTCGGTTCCTTATGTAGCGTTGAACCCACGATCTCAGGGTTAAAAGACAGTATTGCGACATTAATGCCACGGGCTGGATGGAAGTGTTAACTCCGGTTGCAAATCACCTCATCATATGAATCGCAAAAACTAATTTATTAATTAAGAATGATATTCCCGTTTATCCTTCTAAAGAAAAATATCGGAAGATGATTGCGGGAGGACAGGGTCAATTCGTTCAAATTTGTTGGCCACGTTCCATGGAACATCAAGAGACGCACATTCGTCATGGATTCAAATAAAGACATTGCACTTACAACCAAAGCGCTCAATGGTGTAAATCAAAACTGTGATATGTAGAACTGACAACACCGTCGTCTCACATACATAGACATTTGGCTCATACAAAGACAAGGTGGACAAGTCAAACGAACCTTCTACCGGATTGCGACACGGAATGATCAATGCTTACATGTTAAGATTTCCAGTCAATCCATCTAAAGCGCTCTTTACTTCGAACACTTTTTCCTAGAGCTTATACGATTTGCACCAAATAATAATAATAGAAAGAATTCCTTTTTGACGTGCTATAATCTATTGGTTATCTATTGCACATCATGCAGCGCTATTTTGAGGTAATAAAACAAGATTGAGAGTTGTAGGCTCAATATAAAGCTTTCATTGAGTTGCTTTTCAATGGATACCGCAACGTGCGTGTCACAGTTAAAAGCTTAAGCCCTTTAATCAAAAGGAAATTCAGAGCAGTGGAATAACGCTTGCTATTGATCAACATACCAAAGCTTAGGTGTTCAGTAAAGACACCGGTGTTGGACCAGCGCATGTCACATTGTTTATACAAATTCACATGTAGATGTGAAACAACTATGTTGGGCGCACTGATCGAAATCTAGGTGTTCGAGTCCTAAATATGTGCCAAATTGGAACCGCAAGCGGCGGGAGCATGCGACGACTGCTGTCTGTGAATTGAAAAGCAAAGTTACGTCTTCAATTACAAGGCATTGATGAGCGCCGTTTACCAGGTAAAGCTAGATAAATCAATCACAGTTCTCATTTGCAGTCAAACTTCTTGTATAATCAAGCTGATCGAAAATATCGCTATCGATAGGCGGTGTCCATCACTCGGTTCAAAAACGGCTGACAGTGAAAATAAAACTAGCCTGGAGGCTTGAAACGCAACAAAGGAAAGGCAGATGACCATTAATTTATTTCATATGACATTGTTTTGCATCTCTTGTTAGTTGGTTTGTGTGGTTGATGAGTATGCGTGAAATGAAAATGTCATTTCGCAGTTTTTGTACTCTAATATTGTTATTTTACTTTGTAATTATTTTTGTGCCATCAGATTATGCTCGTAATTCAGAATTTTACATTTAGTTGCTCATTGACATATGTGGGGTTTAGTAGCGGTTTACATGCAGATGCTTGCCATTCATATTCTCTATTTATTAAGAACATCTGAATTTACATTACAACTTCTTTCTTCTTAATTGTACAGATATCGATGCATATTACACAATCAACAGAACGGAGTCAAGCGGAACTTGCGATGAGTTTAAGCACACAGTTAGTGTCATGTGGCATTCTAACATACCACAATCTAATGATTGTTTTATTCTATGATAGTTTGATTTAGTTCGACCTCGCTAAACCGGTTTTCCTTTATATTGGCTCAAAATATCTGTGGCGTTGGACGCTGCAGTTGTCAGTTTTATGGACTGCTCAGGTTCAACTTGTGCATTGTGTATATCCATCTCATTACTGGAAACTGCATACTTTGTTTACCCTACAGTGTACAAACCTTTTCATCCGAATTGGTATTTTTAAGAGCAGTGTTTATTTGCTTATAAATTGGAAACAATGCAAAATCAATAATGTGGTAGCTATGAAGAAGGCTGTTCTGAATACCAAATCTGTTGGCAACTTCTGCTTAATTGGCATGTTGCCGTTGTGTTTGCTTATAGCACATAGTCACTGTCACTCGTCTGCTATCCAAGTAATTTCATTGTGTACCCAGCAAGCACTTTCTTAGTGCTGCATGGAACGAGTCATTTAAAATGCAACGATATCGTGGAATTAAGCAAGCTTTTCTTTGTGACAATCACGATTAGTGATACAACGACTGAATTGTGACCATAAGCATTTTCGACATCAGGTTGTTTATGATTTCTAACTAGGTAGTAGCTTCGAAGTTAACCAGCAAGAATACCAATTATTCAGAAAGGCGAAGCAATGAACCAACAGAAATAGTGGGCAAATTGTTGAGGGCAGGGACCATGGAAGCGCGAGACGTACAGGGAAAACGCAAGTAGTAATAATTTACATTCAATAAAGCCAAGGTGTTGTTTTAGAGTAAAGGACTGATAAATTAAACGTCGGTAGTAACTAAAGTGGTGCCTTTTGAAATCAATTACAGTGACGGCTTAGGATAATGTTAATCCAATAGATTTTGCATAAAGCAAATTTCCGATAAGTGAAATGTAGCTTTGGTATTGCTACGAAACTCGTAACATATTTAAAGTTTATTGCACGAAGGTGCTTATTGCTTACATTTTATGCTTCTGAGTAGGGCGACAAATCGAGTCTGGATTTGCAGTTAGTGTATAGTGAAATTCTCCGAAGATATCACGGTTTGGCAGTGCATAATTTGACAGCAACAAAACGGCGAATGCCAAAACTAGATTAAAACTTAGCAGCGGGAACACAGTAACTGTTTTCCTCGACCACATTTTAAATGGTAGAAACTTGATAAATTCAAGCTAGCGCTAAATCCTGAGTTCGTTTATTGGTGGCATTATCTGCTAATGTTTCGCTGACCAGACTAATTGCACCACGGTTGTAAACATCTTAAGCAAATATTTAATGTTTCAGCTATACCGGTACTAGATCGTACAAAATATATTCCATTATAGCTTATCATCAATAATCTAAAGCAGCAGATTTCACGAATTGTGAGATATAAGTTGTTAATCTGAAGGATAATTTTGTTTGGTATGAACTTCCATTCTCATTTTTTAACAACTTATTCATCATGGTTTATTGATGTTCTGTCCTTGCCCCACCTCCAGAAAACTCTTACAAGTAGATTTCAGTGCAGAAAAGCTGGCGAGGAAAGGAGTCGTTGGGATTCAAAAAGAACGGTTGTAAAGCTGGAACTGTGCTTCGAGCGAACACCAACAATTTCCGACAATATATTAGAACTATATTCCACCTATGCTTCGAAGTTGAGAACATTGCATGGGAAATGCCTATATCCGGTTCAAATCAGGCCCGGGACTTCTTTCTATGTTAAGCCGTTCAACAATATCTTGTTATCCGGTGGCATCCGTTCTCAACTCTACAACAGGGACTATATGACGAGCACTGAAGTGCAGGTATTCATTCACGATCTTGTATGAAATCACAGGGAATGCTTATTACTAGCAATGCAAAAATGTCCATAGAGATAGTTACATAGTGCTAGTTACATAGTAAAAGAGCCGAATTAACTGTGTATGATTTAGGATATTAAGGTTAGCATTTGTGTAGATGAATCTTGATGTCACAGAAAGTGGTATATTCAGCACCAGAAAAAATTAGTTAGATAAACTTGGTGATCATTTACTGCAAGATGTGGGTGATAGTAAAAGCAACTGGCTTACGAATTGCTTCTGTACACATAACTCCGACTTGAGGTGGCGCAGACCGCGAACATCAGTAACAAATACGTGGTGTTTATGGAATTCGCTCTGAAATTTCTCAGAAATGGAGTAGACTACATGGCAATACTTTTGAATGTACCCGAGACTGTAATTCATCAGGTACGACCTGATATAGCAATTAGAATACCTTGCTTCAGCTACGTTAAAACGTTGTGATGTGCTCGCGAATCCTTTGAGACAAGAGCTACGGAGTT
>CALYDF020001310.1:0-71356 GCA_944474145.2 Dicrocoelium dendriticum
TTTCGATGTGTTTTGATTGCTACCCCAGTGCATATCATATATAGTTCAGGTTGCTCAAATCTGATACAACGTTATGAGTTCGCGCTGTTAGACCCGGTAACGTCCACTGTTTATTTTGGGGATTTTCATTCTGAGTGTTTAGGGAAGGCCGGACAAACCACTGATGTTCATCACCGCATCTCGTTGCACAGTATCGAGCGTGGTGAGATAGTGCTTTTGCCACAGTTTTCACGTTTGCCACGCTCGAATGTCCTATTCCGCTTGCGGTATAAACTAGACTCCTTGAGTATTCCGAAAGTGTTCGACGTCATACTTCCCAAAACCTCCGGGAAGAAGTCCGAAGTTCTGGTTGGATTAATTGATGCCATTTCAGTCTACCTCAAAGGTTTAAGTTCCTACCCCACAAGCATGCCGAGAGCGAACTCATAAGAAGTCCGTGTAAAAAGTCGGTCTTTCAGGGACAAAACGTATATTCTGCAAACAAAAGGACCAGGCGAAAACGCAGGCAGAGAGCGAGTGAAACATATCGGTATATACAGCTAGTTGGATCCATAATTAACGACCTTTGTGAATGCATGCCATTTTTCCTTTGATTCAGTCAAACAAACTCACTCCAATGCGTCCAACTGTTGGCCAATCAGCGTGCATGGGAGAAACATGTGAACGTCCAATTAGCTGCCGCATTTCCTTGCGGCAGCCTAACGGCTTCCTTGCTGGGCTGGCACCGCACGTTCGTTCCAGTGTATATTCCCATCACAGTCCGTTGTAGAATTGTTGACCTTAACCGGTGGTCATGGGTACTCTGATGACGTCTGCACAGAATTTAGCACATTGTGGTAATGAAATGCAGCATGTTCTCGATGGACCATTTGTACGCTTTGTCACGTCATCCTGTAGGGCTGTGTTACTCTCCAATGAAGTGATAGCACGTCATATCTTTTGATGCACTGCAAACAGCAGACAGTTTTCAGGCAACACGGTAGCAAAACCCCTTATGAAAAACAGGAGCAAGCACGGATCTAGTACCGAGCGCTGGTTTACGGCAGGCTGAACTTCGATTGGTTCTGACAGGGTGCAGTAAACCATCACATTCAGGTGAGGTTGAACGAGTAATTCGTCTATCCATCCCAGACCGGGATCGCCGATACCATAATTCTGGAAATTGTGCAATAGGATATGATGGTCCAGGCGGCCAGCTTTCTTTGAAAAGGCTAGGTAGGCTGCATGTACCCCCACACCAGCATCCACAGATTTCGTCCAGCATGCAGAAGTTACCAAATGACTAGCAATACAGAACCGAGTTTGGTGAAATCTGTGCTGTTCCGGAACGAGAAATTTGTTACTCTCCAGGTACCATATTACAACCTTAGCTACGATGGAATCTAACACCTTAGACATAGCCGGATGAAGTGTTATCAGGCCATAATTTTCTGGTTCAGCATGGCTACCACTTTTTTAGATTGGCTTGATGATTCCTTGATTCCGCGTTGTGGTGACATGCATCTCATTAAGATATCACTGAATGAGTGTTGTTAGCGGTTCCGCTGAACTCATAGCGACAACTTTAAATGCCTTCGGGCGAATGCCGTCCGCACCGAGGGGGGCTTAAATCGCGGAAGGCCATAAGCCTCTTCCGTACAGCTGTGGAGGTAAACGGTATTTGACTAAGTCCTGATGGCGGCCGGATCTGCGTAAACATGAGGTAAGATGATTGTATGATTTGGAGGGTACGGATAAATTGTCGTCCATGAGCGTTGGCTGCCTCTTGTGCGGTTTGTGCTAATCCACACACTGTGTGCAGAGCGAAATTCCGCGCTTAACTCGAAGCAGTTTGTTTACGTGTCCGTATATCAGCTTGGGATTATAGCAGACATTTTCAATCAAGTCTTGTTGATTCTATATCCTTTCCTCCGGATGAGTTGGACACAGTGGTTCCTTTGTATTGTGTAAACATCCCAGGTGTCCTTGTTCGCTGAACTCATGTAGGAGAGTCATGCCAAGACCCTCAGTGCCATGCATTTACTTATCCTGCTCCTTTTGATAGGCATCACCTTTATTTGTTGGTGATTTTCCCTTTCAGAGGTGCTTGCCTAGTATTGTTTAATCTGTTGACGAATTCTCCGCAGGCTAGGAACGAAAGGTTTGGTGCACCAACGTCGTAGGAAAGGTTATCATATTTGGTTACGAAGTGATATTCCTCTGCATGCTCTTTAGGATACTCTGCATAGCACAATTATTGGAAGGCTAGTGTCACATGATCGCTGTGACCCAAAGGAGTGTAGGTTGTCACCACATTGATCATCAGTTCCTCGTTTGGTGAAAAAGAAGACCAAGATGGTTGGTTTGTTTCCAGTCCTGAAACGCCTTATAACAGTGACTTTGTTTTACAACGGAGAACCAGCAGTTAGCTCGTGCACATCCTGCTTGATCTGCTCACCCAGAGTAGCCGGGGTTTCTAGGCAGTGGCTGTTAGATCAAACCAGTAGGTTCTTCATTGGGGAAGATAGCGCATGGTCAATTTCTGAAGTGGGTATTGATGGGCGGTATGCAATAGCCGCTAAGCATATATCATCCTGCCTTAAGTATAGGCAGCACAATATAGCGTCCACCGTTTGCGTCCTAGGGTCATTTAGTGGGTTGCTGATAAGGTAGTAACGATAGTAAAGAATTACACCGCCTCCATTCTGTGGCGGACTTTGCGTCGAAGTAGCGCATCAAGCAGTACGATCTCGGCGTCTGTGTTCCCGTCGTTCAGTCAGGCCCCGGTTACCATGATAAGGTCCCAATACACCGTCCCCCGTAGCTCAGTGGTCTGAACAACGGACTGGCAACCGTCGAGTTGCGGGTTAGAGTCCTACCAGGGTCCGATGGAATGCGCACTGCTGACGATTCCCGAAATGATGAAAAGATATGTATCTTTTCCAAATATTGTACGAGCAACATATGCAGAAACAAACGGGGGTAGGTTAAATGTCTTGGTTTGCCGTGCAAGAAATCTGGAAGCGTCTCGGTTTGGCTCATCAATAATCTGGCCACCTTACATGCACCGTACCTAACAGGTGCGTCACCACCGCTGAATCTCACAGTAGATCATTAGACGTCGCCGTAAAATGCGCCTCAGGTGTTCCAGCAGCGTTGTGTGCAGCTCGCTCGCGGTATCTCATATGCACACATATTCACAGTTATTGTGAATACATTTGTGAACACCGTTAGTCATCTTATCTACGCAAGGTGTGTATTTCAGATACACCATTGTTAAACAGATCCCGAGTTTTATTCCTTGGTTAGTGCCGTCGGAAAGGAAAAGGCAGTTCCTTCTACCTATAATATTCTTATCGTCCCAATCTATTCCGCTGTATATCTTCAATGTGATTTCAGCATATTGTGAAACGTGGCTTTCACTACCGGTTTCGGGTGTCCACTATCCAGGAATTATCTTACTGTCTACTTCCTTCTCTGTGCACATGGCCTTATCTGTGAAACACAGAGATCGGAATTGTAGTACTGTGTCCCATCTGTGTCCGTCGGTTGACGATATATCGGTTCGGAAGCTAATCATTCTTGCAAACTGAGCAGTCAAGGAATGGCGATGTGCTACTTTATGGTGGGCGATTACAGATTCCTCACAAACTAGCTTTTCATATCCACTTTTGTGTTCAGAATGTGCCATCCACTTGATACCAACAACTTTTGGCCATTTACTGGAGTTTGCCAGTACTATGTACAACATAGTGGACATTGGCGATCTAATGTTAACATCATGTTCTCCAGTGCCTACTTCCGACTGAAACCCGAGCTAGAACAACATACCGCTCAATGTCACTGTCGGTTGTCTCAACCAACTTAATTTTCGGTCACTCCCTAGGTTAATCTCTTCAGTCAAACGGTGTTTCACCCTACCCAGTGCAATCGATACTGTCTCGTTGTAAAGTAGATTTCATGTCTGGTCGTCTGCGCGTAACAGTGAGCACGCGGATGGCCGCCCACTTCTGCGTTGTGTGTCTTGATGCCGCGTAAGTGAGTGGGTGGAAGTTACAGTACTTCCTCAACCGTCCATAGATGCCGCGTGCTAGTCCGCACCCATCCTACAGTGAATGAGCTCACGTGTTGTTTTCGCGTTCACTGTGCCTCACGTGGTTTGTTGGCTGAGCGCTGCACCAACCGATGCAGACGTTCTGAGTACACTTGTACTGATTTGCAATTGGTCAAGCCGATGGATTCAGCTTGATGTGGTTATGAATTGGGTTGAATATTCTTAAGGAGGAGCTTGATTCCGTTAAGGACTGGCTTGCTTCCAAAAATGTATAGTCAGTTTAACGGATCCTGTTATCTGGCACGGGGCAATAGACATTGCACGATAAGACACAGAGCAGTGAAGCGAAGCGTATCGGCAACGGAAGATACTTGTACCGCTAATCTTGGACCCGAAATAACAAGAGGCACTCACACACAACGATTTGCTGATACTGCGATCCAACGCAGCTCATATTTTAATGAGCTTGCCCAAAGAATGTAAAAACTGTCCTTAACAGATGAACGGCCTGACTGCGTTGATCTGGGAAATTTTGGTTCGGAGAGTGTTCGTCGAGACAAACTTCGTTACACCGGAGTCATAAGTTCAGACCAGGTGTTGTTGTTTTGGTCTTTTGAAGCGACCTCGCGTGGAACGTGGCCATTAGGTGTCATTGACAGCTGCAAAGCTTCCGGGGTCGAGCTCGTCAGGAAGGTAGAAGTCAGAACCGAAGAAGAGTTCATCAAAAGAGACGTGCGTAAGGTATGTTTGTTAGAAGAAAATGTCACGGGTAGGGATGTAGTTCTGGCTGTTGGCTGTCCGCAAGTTGGGGGCGGGGTCTTCGGTACCGCCGCCTCATGGAGGACCACAGTTAGTCCAACAGCCAAAGTGGGAGAGATAAGTCGTACCGGTTTAACTCTCTTGGAGCTGGTTTATGACGATCAGTTACAGAAGCTGTCGCCCTCCACCGACAAATCATCCGGGCCAGATTTTCGCGGGGAATGTAACACACCAATCAATTTTCAATCAAAGCCAACCCCACAGTTCCTCTCGTTGAACTCCCACACTGAATGTCTCACGTATGTTCTTTATTTGGGTATTTTCTTGGTCAAACTTACAGTTGGTGCACCACCAGTCTTATTACTTCTTTCGCTGATCCATGCCCAGCTCGCCCGATCGCTTTATAATATTTGTCCCTCCCACGCAGTATTTCAGCCAGTGTCAGATTCCCGTATCGATTTTTGGTTCACGTACTCTCGGACGGTGGACACATCTACCTATTTAACTGTCCTATATACCACATGCTTCCACATGCTTTGTCTTGCCTCGCGTCCTTTGTCATTGCGATCAGGACAGACCGATATTTATGGGGGGTACACCATCCACTCAGCTTGCGTTAAGCATATGTTCTTGGATTAGCCTATGTTGCTCTTCTTATTGGCGCGTTTGTGCACACCTAATCCAGACGGGAGACAGTGGTGGTTGATTGCTGAATTGCACACGACAATTTGGTGACCTGTTATTGTAGCGGCCAACACAGTCTACCCGTCTTTTGTTTGTAGACATTGCTGAAGTATGTCATTATTATCCTATTTTGTTGTTTGTTTAAAAGCACTGTATTTCAGCATCAAGGGTGACTTTTGTAATTACCAGTGGGGCATCCTAGTTCCGCTTTTACTAGATTATTACAGCTGTCGGAGGCCGCAGTTAATACCCTATCATTTGTCCAACGGTCCTAAGCACTTTTGACTTTTACAATAACAACATAGCTACCAAGTTTTCCCGTGCGTTTGTTTCCCACCCTTCCAAGGAAATTGACAGTTTACGTGATTCATAGCTTTTTAAAGCATGTTTGACAGGGCTGACTCTCCAAGCAAGCTATATTTTATGGTAGTGTTAATGTGTCCGGTTCGGTTAACAAGGCATGTGTAAAGAAAATAGGAATCAGGAGCATCCTTCAAGTGTAGATGCGTGGCTCGCTTCTCGCTTCTGATTTCCTGTGGTCGTCTATTCTTACTATGGAGAAAGTTGTTGGGAACAATTGGGGTGAAATTCGAAGCAACGAATTCCCTACATGATCTTCCAAACACATGCACTAAGCTTGCTAGTGGAGATGTGATTCACTGCTATAAGTCGACCTATGTTGGCAGAGTGGGCTCTGTTTGAGCTGGAATCTCCGCTTTCTTCCAATCGTAGGTTTGCCTTTCGTACTCCACCTGTGTTTAGCTTTGTTATGATGCACAGTAATTTTGACTTAAACATTTTGCATTCCTGGGCCTGTCTGTTCACAATTTTTTCAGCTCATTTGATACAAAATGGTTTTCCACTCTTTTCTTCTCAATTGTCGTTAGATATTGATGGCATTAAGGATCACAACCGTGCCTTTCAATCCGGTTTGCCAGTTGTAACCTGGGTATTGGACGGGGCGACGCTCGCGGTATTCGCCGTCCACTCAACACTAGTGGGGTTGCGAGGCAGTGAAGCGTCGATACTGCGTACGAGTGTATTGCTGATGCCTTGCCGTTTCAGGCTTGTGCATTAGACATCCGCGAATAACTCCGCTTGAGAACCCGCGGCGTCTCGATTTTGCAGTACTGCGGTGTTTCGATTCTGCTAACTAACATCTGTACGAGGCCTATTTGCTGGCCCGGTATACTATGCAAGTACTGAGTAAGCAATATAGGCAACCATCAGTTTAAATTATTCTAAGCCCTCTAACCTCGTCAGTGGAATGAGGCTAAACCATTATCTCCAATTGATCCACCACTCGTTCTTAGGTTGTAGTCATCTTTGATACCATTTATTGGATCGGCTGCCAACAATCGATAAGTTGCTCATTGTTATGGCAAGTTACGCAGTGATTTTTTAACGAGAATTGGGCCAAGGCAACCACGTACTCTTGCTGCAACCAAAGACAACCATTCGTTATGGTGCTCAAAAGTAGTTACCTGTACACACCTATAATTTGTGCTTATGACGCAGGTATGTAGCTAACACTGCAACAGCAAATAATCTTGGCAAGATTTGTTCAGTTTCCAACATGAAATATTCTGTCTTGAGATCCTACGATATGGATATCATGGCGCTATGAAACTTCTGGGGCTAAACAATGCAAACGAAATTAGCCCGGATCTCATGGAGGGACACGGCAAACTTACAGAGGCTTGCCATCCTCATGGTGTATTATGCAACTTCACCATGCTAATGTTTTTAGTAAACCACCAACTACCCTTTAACCTCTTGATTATTGACCAGAAGGAGATGTAAACAATCTAACAATGAACACAACCACGGTGCCTATGCTGCCATAAATGGACACCTGTGTGTGCGTCTGTTTGTGAAAATTAGTTCGGTTAGTTCAATGGTGGAAGTACCTTCATCAATCAATCACGTCTGATACCATGGAAGAGGGGTCCTTTAGACATTCATCATTGCATCTTCAAAGAACAAGTAGAGTCGTTCTATATTGCGGTAGCAAAAGTTACTCCCCGAATACTGAGGACATGAGGGTTGTGTAAACTTTTGAACATCGTTGAATGCGGAGCATTGTTGCGGTCTATCTACACTGTTGTGTCTGCATGGATGGGTATGTTAATGTGCTCAAAGCAGCAGGTGCCATGGCAGTCAATCAGCTCAACCAGCGGGGCTGGATAAGTGCCATTCGACGGCAACCGAACGGGAGCGCAGAACCGTTTCATTCTAACCGTTTGTTAGCTGTCTTTATGGCCGATTGGTTTCAATTTACGGTACAGCGACTCCAGTCATTTTCAGCTTATGCCATCGTCCTCGTGCAATAGCTGGCAAAATGTATGAAAAGCGTAGGGATTCCATCGACGCCTAAAGACTTGAAGATGGCATATCGGTTTTTCCGTGCAAGCAGTGCTGTGCATCTTGGCTAATGCGGTATGAAATTGGTTAAGCCACTATGCCGTGGGTGCAGTTCAATTAGTTTGGTGTCACTCGGTATCTATCGCTGAAAGTACTCATCGAAAAACTCGGTGTTACTGAAATGGTTGCCCACTGTTACCGCCACTTGGAAAAGTCGTGCTCACGCTTTTAGACACCATTCGGTCGTGGTTTCCCAAAGACCTCCTTGAACAACGCAGATGACATCTAATATGTGAGGTTTCGTTAAATTTTCCATTTGTCAGGTAATCTGGAATGTTCCTCTACCTATACATACATGAACAGCAATTAATCGGCTGCCACTGTAATTGCTTTTCAAAGCGGATCACAGTAACAGAGAGATTGCATCAATGTTGCAAAGTGGAACTTACTCTCATTCGGTTCGTCACTAAATGTTAATGTTAACTATTTCACACGAGGGTGATAGCGCGAGGTTCGGTGTCCGTAAACATGCAACCTGTAGTTGTCCCGGAAACCATATGTCTCAATGATAAACCTTTCAGGACGCAACTCTAGACACATCTAATTGTGACCGAAATGTGAGCACAAGTTTAGTAAAAATTGCCAGTGTAACTTGGAATGTCTTGGACCGCCAACCTGAGTGCTTGCCTCTGAGTGCTGCTATGACATATCCTCTTGATTCTCACATGTAAACATCACTCTGATAGCAATTCGTTTTAAGGAGACTTGTCCAGTTCCCCAGTTACTTTTCGTTTGAAATAGACCATTATGTGACCTCTCGTATGAGCTCACGATTCATGAATTATCTCCTTGCGCATACTAAACATACATCGAGTTATAGGGCGTCATCGGCTTGCAATTTGAAAATAGCTAA
Source organism: Dicrocoelium dendriticum (assembly GCA_944474145.2). NCBI lineage: Eukaryota > Metazoa > Platyhelminthes > Trematoda > Plagiorchiida > Dicrocoeliidae > Dicrocoelium > Dicrocoelium dendriticum. Next base: position 8,754 of record CALYDF020001310.1, read on the forward strand.
GAGGGAGAATCAACTACTCGGGTAATTTAGTAGAGTTAGCCAGGAAGCCGTCATTGCGTCGATTTGTTTAGGCGGGTGTACGCGTTGGAAACAGTACATGCAAGTAAAAAATGGAAATTTTTTCCTAAGCTACCGCCGTAGCGACAGAGGAGGGTTACCGGTTGCAGTAAAGAAGTGAACACGACGGCCCAATCTGAGCGAATCAGAATTAGTGAAATGAAATTTGGACGCTTCAGTCAGAGTACGTTTGGCGTTGCACTTAATCAACCATCGTTAAATTTTAAGCAGTGCTGTTGATAGGTATACCGGTTAGTCCAAAGTAAAGTAGCTACTGGGCTATACTACGCACCAATTGTCAGATCAATTCTCCAGGTCCACAAACGAGACTGAATAGGTGCCCGGAGCCATCTGCTTAAACAATGTGGAGAGAAAGTCACAGTGATCGCAAAGGAAGAGCTTTGCTTCATTTTAAACCGTTGCCCCAACAAAGATTGCATGTCACAATTCAGCAACGAGGTCAGTACAAAAATCCACGTTTTATTATGCAATACTTTAGCTGTTTTCGACTCACGGGCCTTCAGGAAAAAATTCCATTGCTGCTTGCTCCGATTGAATCTGTTCAGAGTAACTTAAGATTTTCCGATAAAATGTACACAGCTATACCCGGAGACTCCGCAGATTTTTGAATCATTTGGTGATGGAAACGACTTTTATATCGGATTGCTATGTTATAAGTGTTTTTCTGAGTAAGTTGTGCACCAATATGCTTCTTTTGGTGTATTTTCTAATAGGTGCAAATTTGGTGGATATTCTGAGGCTAATTCCGATCTTATTGATTAGCCCAACTCCCATCTGTGTCCGGCATCTTGGATTTGCTCTACCTTGTGATGCCTTCTCAAACTATTTGAGGTTCGTGTTCACTAGTTGTTGGACAGAAGGCCCATGCACTTCCGTGCTTCAGCTTCAAAGCCTTTTCTATAATTCTTGTATTAGCTTATGCTTTGACGTGTTACGAAAATCTCTCGACATCCCACAGCGGTTTTTCCAACTTTTACGTGATAAATGTCGCGGTGGAAGACATCAAAATACAAGGCGAGCACCAACAACTACAAGGAAACCTCACTTCCAGGCATAAACAAACCGTAAACCACGTGGGGTCAAACAGCATCGTAAAAGTAACTGACACATCGCCTTCCTTTTTCACTTCGCGTGCTGCACCACCACCAGTGTCTTCGACCCCAGCCGAGTCTCAGGTTCAATGTTCTTCACCGATTGAAGACCAAGATTCGAAACCTACGAAATGCTGCTTTACTGGTCGGTTGTACACTTCTCAGAGCCTGTCTGTGAACCTCTGAACATTAAGGATCCATAGACTACTCAAAAGCGCAAGGGACCACGTAATCGATTTTAGGTGTCTCCTGCTGATAAACAGCAACCCCAACAGATAAGGGCCTCTAGTAATGCTCCCATAGGTTTATCACCGATTTCTCTGAGGCATCATAATATTATGGCCTTTAACACAAAAGAGTCAAAAGATAAAGACCCTCAGATACTTTGTGGTCACAATGTTGATTTCCTCCAGGGAATCTTCGATAGACTCTTGGGTGTGAGTGAGGACAGCGTAACAATTAAATAACTAATCCGACTTAGCTAGAAAACTAACCAGTCATGTCGACCTCTGAGAATCACCTTTTCAAATTACAATATGCTGCAGCCCATACTGTCACGTCAGTCAAGGCTGAAAGACATAAATTTTCACATCCGCCGAGGCTTGGAACTGGAAGACATGAATCGTCGGAAGACTGCGGTCATTGAGCTTAAACGCCGCACAGAAAAAGGTGAGATTGACATATAAATTGTAAATTTTAGGGTGATCAAGCAGGGTGCACGAACCCGTATCAACCAGGTTCTCAAGCTCCAGGCACGTCCCGCGGTACTTCCCAGGAACCGGTTGGCATTCGCTAACTTGTGCAGTCTAATGAACAAACGTGACGAAGTGTGTCGCTTTGAGGTCTCAGAGTGGCCGGACGTTTTAGGACTGCAGAGACTTGGCTGAACTCCAAGGTCATACAACAAGAAGTCGCGTTGTCGGGATATTTTTGTTTCCGATGCGACCGAAAATAAATGGTTTAAGATAGTGTTCTGTTGTACATAAAATCGCCACTATCTGAAAAACTTACCAACACCTATCGGAGCGAGTATAACTTATGAGAGCAATTGTGATGCAGAATCCGCTTCAGACACGTAGAACTAATAGTTGTTATTTACCGTAGCCCCTGACACCGTCGTTAAGATTGGATACCACATATACAGAAGCACATAAGCCACCCTCAACCGGTACTGATGGGATCTAACTTTACATAAGATAGTCTGGCCAGGTTTTCGGCTTTTTCCCGGTCATAGCGACTTTGAAGTTCAATCCACTAAAATGGTTATTAAAATCGGGGCAACGCAACATGTCAATAAACCGAGGCGCGTAACCGCACTGGGCATCTTGTCTGGACTTAAGGTTTACGAGTTGCGAGTAGAAGCTGAAAGGGATCAGAGTCTTTGAACATCTGGCGAACAGTGACCACCGTTTCATTGAGGCAAGCATAGAACTGCCGTTACTATATTACAGGCAACGGAAGCTGACATTCAACTATTGGAAGACGGACTTCAACGGCCTCGTCCAAGCCGCAAGTCAGACTGATTGGACGCTACCACAGAATGAGTCGCTTGAGGATTGTTGGTCATTACTGAAGCGGAAACTTAACTCGCTGTGTACTCGGTTCGTTCCCTGAAGTATTCAAAAGTCGGACCTGTCAAACCGCATTGGTTTGATACAGAATATTGACAGTTAGGGCGACGACGTTGCAAACATTGGGATAGATATATCAGCTCGGGTTGTGATGAAGATAATGTGATGTACAAGAAACAGCATAAATTATGTAACGCCGCAAGGATCAAGAAACGCCAGCAGTTCAAAGAATATCTAGCATCCTAGGTTACAACCTCCCTCCAGATAATGTTTGCCTACTTGAAACGTCAACTACAACCTGGGGAATACCCACCGGTCACAGAGAGCTTGAACAGAAAGATACACATTTCAAGTACAGAGCCAGCAGACCCCTTGGCTACCCACTTCCTCACCGTAGTTTTCAGTAAATCGGCGGCTGTTCCAGTACCGGCAAAGGCAGCAGCAGTCTTGCTCAACAGCCTACAATATAATGCAGCCGAAGTGTATCAGCTAGTCGTCAACTTCGATGGTGCAATGCCCCCCAGACCAGACGGGCTTCACCTACTAATATTCAAGTCCCTATCGAATGTCATCTCGTCAGTCGTGACAAACCTAATCGAGAACTCACACTTTGAAGGGTCTATCCCTAACGACTGGAAAGGCTCGACAGTGAGACCGATACCCAAGGGTGGGGATCCGAGTAAAGTAGAGAACTATAGACAGATCTGTTTGACTTCTCTATTATCCAAAGTTCTCGAGAAGGTTGTGAAAAAGTATCTGCTGTCGTTCTTCGAATCCATGGACGTATTGACGTCAGCGCAACACGGCTTTACGAAGGGGAGATCCTGCATCACCAACTTGATGTATGCAAACCACCAGTGGGTACGAGCTCTCAACGAACGGAAGGATGTTGACATGGTGTACATCGACTTTAGTAAGACGTTTGACATAGTGAACCACGAGGTACTCCTTGGTAAACTGAGGACATATGGAATCGGTGGCGCGTTACTTCAGTGGTAGCACGAATTTATTGTGGGACGAAAGACTTGAATACAGGCCAATGACTACCTGACAGACTGGTTCCCATTGACCAGTGGCGTGCCTCAAGGAACTCTACTCGGGCCAGTACTATTTATTCTTCATATCAACAATCATCCGCAGCAACTCCAGTCACCGTGTGACCTAGTTGCAGATGATTTGAAAACCTGGGTGATCATTGAGAATCAGGACGACTGCGCTCGCGTCCAGTATGACTTTGAGAGACTATCAAGGTGGTCTGCCGAAATGCAACTCGCTCTTAACGCAGGCAAGTCGGAGTTCATCAGTATCACCAGACGTCCAGCCTCTCAATCATACACCTAGGACGGCTAGTTGCTGCACCTTAACACATCTGTCACAGACTTAGGAGTTCTCTCACGACATGATCTGAGGTCACTAGAAAATACAGAGAAATTGTACCGTGCGGGACTTCGAATGCTCTGGGCATTAAGACGCAGTTTCTCCACATGGCCCGAAGAAACTGTTCCTCGTCTATTCACCTCGCTCATTAGACCAATCGTTGAATATGGTGCCCCAGCTTGCCACCCGATAACCCAGTGAGAAACTGAAAGGATGGAGAAAATACTGCACACCGTAACTAGAATGATACCGAGTCTACGAAAGCTTCCGTACGAAAAACGTTGTGAAACGCTCAAACTCTACGCACTGTCCTACCACCGAGTAAGAACTGACCTTATTATGACCAATCGAGTATACATCTAAATCACTTCCCCATACTTGCGGCCAATATTTTAAGTGCAAGAACCCTGTAACACCCGAGGACACACCGTTATGAACTCAGGGTCCCCTGCATGAACAAGGTATCACAATCAGCTTTGTATAGAACGAAGAATCGTAGACTTATGTAATACACTACCAAAAGAACTTATAGAGGCTGATACTGTGAAGGGTTTGAAAAAACTTGTCGACAATTATTTCTTAAACTTTTGCTTTTTTTTAACGGTGCACAATGCAAATAATACATCCAATACCCGGAAATAATAGCACCAATACGAATTTCTAACCGAACAAGAAAAAAAACCGATTAACTAACTGATCATACACTACCGCTACCGATTGACAATTAAATGTTTTTAATTTGTAATAATTCGATAGAGTTGCACGGAAACCTTTCTACTTGCTATTAAATAGAGTCTCAGTCACAGTCGGTCCTCATTTTCATGTGATTATATGGTTTGTACTGGTTTCCCTTTTTGGCTCAGTGCTTGCTGATTGTTCTATAATGCCTCGTCGGGAATTTTGGGCCAAGCGATCGAGGTTCTACCCACAAATACACTCTGGACTACAGAGCTCGTATCACAGCTGGAAAAAATACCTTCATATTCCGGTCGGTCCGTGACTGAACACTTTAAGTAAATCCTTCACATCTAAGCATCTAAGCACGCAATGTGGCACCTGGAATCATCTCACAAGCAGGTGTCATGGTAACCGGCTACCAAGTGATAAGTTTCTTGAAGTGGAGTTGTTGATGATCCAATTGTCTTCCACTCCAAACAAAATTAGCCTGTAAAGTCTTCCAGCGCTCCACCTCAAGGGTCATCAGTCGGCCCTGATGGAAAGTGAGCATTTGCCAACCCTCGAATTGTCTTGGAATGCCTGTCAAAATATGTGGAATCCTATTTTTCAGCCAACTCTTCCTACGCCGTTTGACAGGCGTTGTCCCACATTGCGTGCATTCACCCACACATGACAACCGCTAGGACCGCGACGCGGATTGACAGCGCAGATACTATCGATAGATAGCTGATGATCATTATCGACACATGTGGCAAATGAGTCGGATGGGCACCGATGACTGGCTTAGCGATAGGAGACGAGAAAGCGGAAACGCTGAATTTGGAACATGGTCCATGCGTAGTGTTCGATCACGAATCATGATCAGCCATTGGGTTGGCATGATCAAAATTGTTTTGTGAATACGAAGCGGCGGTTCAGCCAAACGCATGACGTGCATTTTAAATGAGTTTAGGCCTATACCGGCTCCTCCAGCAGATCCATTCTGGCGCACTGAGAACAGCGATTTTCCTAGAGGTTTTAACTGGATGATTGTGTTCACTGGAAGGTAGGGGTAAATTTTTGTGAAACGAGAGTGACTACTGCTTGTGCAATTTGTGTCAGCGCAAATACAGGGATGGCAAGGATGGTTTCCCCACTGCAATTGTGAAGTATATTGACATACCTACAAATCAGCTTGGGGTTGAATCGGAACTTCGTCTTCCTCTGTCCAGTCTGACCCAAAGTTTCTGCTCTGTTTTAAACCGTGAGAAGGAAGCTTGCTGTATGGTGATTCACTGGTTAGAAATGAAATTCCTTCTGTAAATGGGAGCGACGGCTTGCGGTCTCTCGAGCTATGGGTTATTTCTGATGATTAAACGAGCTATGGCCTGTGGAATTGTCACAGGATTCCTTGATTGCATTGCAGTGATAGATTGTAAAGGTGCGAAAAAGTAGGCATCTCCGCATAAGAATAGATCTGACACCTACAACCATATTAGGAAAGCTAAAACAATATTCCTTGTTGGTATTGAATTCCAGGTGGAATCCAGGGTACTGGCGTTACGACACCTGCCTTTATTCACATTCTTTCATCACTTTCCGCAGTATTCAGTCTAGGTGGGCAACTAAAGTTTCAAGAATCCGAAAGACCATACCGCTCCCGATAAGTAAGAATCCCGAGATTAACTTACATCTCAGTCTGAATATATATCACGATCAAAGCCTTCGGCGAAAGTGATACAAGTACATAAAATCGCCACAATCTGAAAAACTTACCAACACCTATCGGAGCGAGTATAACTTATGAGAGCAATTGTGATGCAGAATCCGCTTCAGACACGTAGAACTAATAGTTGTTATTTACCGTAGCCCCTGACACCGTCGTTAAGATTGGATACCACATATACAGAAGCACATAAGCCACCCTCAACCGGTACTGATGGGATCTAACTTTACATAAGATAGTCTGGCCAGGTTTTCGGCTTTTTCCCGGTCATAGCGACGTTGAAGTTCAATCCACTAAAATGGTTATTAACATCGGGGCAACGCAACATGTCATTAAACCGAGGCGCGTAACCGCACTCGGCATCTTGTCTGGACTTAAGGTTTACGAGCTGCGAGTAGAAGCTGAAAGGGATCAGAGTCTTTGAACATCTGGCGAACAGTGACCACCGTTTCATTTAGGCAAGCATAGAACTGCCGTTACTATATTACAGGCAACGGAAGCTGACATTCAACTATTGGAAGACGGACTTCAACGGCCTCGTCCAAGCCGCAAGTCAGGCTGATTGGACGCTACCACAGAATCAGTCGCTTGAGGACTGTTGGTCATTACTGAAGCGGAAACTTAACTCGCTGTGTACTCGGTTCGTTCCCTGAAGTATTCAAAAGTCGGACCTGTCAAACCGCATTGGTTTGATACAGAATATTGACAGTTAGGGCGACGACGTTGCAAAAATTGGGATAGATATATCAGCTCGGGTTGTGATGAAGATAATGTGATGTACAAGAAACAGCATAAATTATGTAACGCCGCAAGGATCAAGAAACGCCAGCAGTTCAAAGATTATCTAGCATCCTAGGTTACAACCTCCCTCAAGATAATGTTTGCCTACTTGAAACGTCAACTACAACCTGGGGGATACCCACCGGTCACAGAGAGCTTGAACAGAAAGATACACATTTCAAGTACAGAGCCAGCAGACCCCTTGGCTACGCACTTCCTCACCGTAGTTTTCAGTAAATCGGCGGCTGTTCCAGTACCGGCAAAGGCAGCACCAGTCTTGCTCAACAGCCTACAATATGATGCAGCCGAAGTGTATCAGCTAGTCGTCAACTTCGATGGTGCAATGCCCCCCAGACCAGACGGGCTTCACCTACTAATATTCAAGTCCCTATCGAATGTCATCTCGTCAGTCGTGACAAACCTAATCGAGAACGCACTCTTTGAAGGGTCTATCCCTAACGACTGGAAAGGCTCGACAGTGAGACCGATACCCAAGGGTGGGGATCCGAGTAAAGTAGAGGACTATAGAGAGATCTGTTTGACTTCTCTATTATCCAAAGTTCTCGAGAAGGTTGTGAAAAAGTATCTGCTGTCGTTCTTCGAATCCATGGACGTATTGACGTCAGCGCAACACGGCTTTACGAAGGGGCGATCCTGCATCACCAACTTGATGTATGCAAACCACCAGTGGGTACGAGCTCTCAACGAACGGAAGGATGTTGACGTGGTGTACATCGACTTTAGTAAGACGTTTGACATAGTGAACCACGAGGTACTCCTTGGTAAACTGAGGACATATGGAATCGGTGGCGCGTTACTTCAGTGGTAGCACGAATTTATTGTGGGACGAAGGTTTAGAGTACAGGTCAATGACTATCTGACAGACTGGTTCCCATCGACCAGTGGCGTGCCTCAAGGAACTCTACTCGGGCCAGTACTATTTCTTCTTCATATCAACAATCATCCGAAGCAACTCCAGTCACCGTGTGACCTAGTTGCAGATGATTTGAAAACCTGGGTGATCACTGAGAATCAGGACGACTGCGCTCGCGTCCAGTATGACTTTGAGAGACTATCAAGGTGGTCTCCCGAAATGCAACTCGCTCTTAACGCAAGCAAGTCGGAGTTCATCAGTATCACCAGACGTCCAGCCTCTCAATCATACACCTTGGACGGCTAGTTGCTCCACCCTAACACATCTGTCACAGACTTAGGAGTTCTCTCACGACATGATATGAGGTCACTAGAAAATACAGAGAAATTGTACCGTGCGGGACTTCGAATGCTCTGGGCATTAAGACGCAGTTTCTCCACATGGCCCGAAGAAACTGTTCCTCGTCTATTCACCTCGCTCATTAGACCAATCGTTGAATATGGTGCCCCAGCTTGCCACCCGATAACCCAGTGAGAAACTGAAAGGATGGAGAAAATACTGCACACCGTAACTAGAATGATACCGAGTCTACGAAAGCTTCCGTACGAAAAACGTTGTGAAACGCTCAAACTCTACGCACTGTCCTACCACCGAGTAAGAACTGACCTTATTATGACCAATCGAGTATACATCTAAATCACTTCCCCATACTGCGGCCAATATTTTAAGTGCAAGAACCCTGTAACACCCGAGGACACCGTTATGAACTCAGGGTCCCCTGCATGAACAAGGTATCACATCAGGTTTGTATAGAACGAAGAATCGTAGACTTATGTAATACACTACCAAAAGAACTTATAGAGGCTGATACTGTGAAGTGTTTGAAAAAACATGTCGACAATTATTTCTTAAACTTTTGCTTTTTTTAAAACGGTGCACAATGCAAAAAATACATCCAATACCCGGAAATAATAGCACCAATACGAATTTCTAACCGAACAAGAAAAAAAACGATTAACTAACTGATCATACACTACCGCTACCGATTGACAATTAAATGTTTTTGATTTGTCATAATTCGATAGAGTTGCACGGAAACCTTTCTACTTGCTATTAAATAGAGTCTCAGTCACAGTCGGTCCTCATTTTCATGTGATTATATGGTTTGTACTGGTTTCCCTTTTTGGCTCAGTGCTGCTGATTGTTCTATAATGCCTCGTCGGGAATTTTGGACCAAGCGATCGAGGTTCTACCCACAAATACACTCTGGACTACAGAGCTCGTATCACAGCTGGAAAAAATACCTTCATATTCCGGTCGGTCCGTGACTGAACACTTTAAGTAAATCCTTCACATCTAAGCATCTAAGCACGCAATGTGGCACCTGGAATCATCTAACAAGCAGGTGTCATGGTAACCGACTACCAAGTGACAAGGTTCTTGAAGTGGAGTTGCTGATGATCCAATTGTCTTCCACTCCAAACAAAATTAGCCTGTAAAGTCTTCCAGCGCTCCACCTCAAGGGTCATCAGTCGGCCCGATGGAAAGTGAGCATTTGCCAACCCTCGAATTGTCTTGGAATGCCTGTCAAAATATGTGGAATCCTATTTTTCAGCCAACTGTTCCTACGCCGTTTGACAGGCGTTGTCCCACATTGCGTGCATTCACCCACACATGACAACCGCTAGGACCGCGACGCGGATTGACAGCGCAGATACTATCGATAGATAGCTGATGATCATTATCGACACATGTGGCAAATGAGTCGGATGGGCACCGATGACTGGCTTAGCGATAGGAGACGAGAAAGCGGAAACGCTGAATTTGGAACATGGTCCCTGCGTGGTGTTCGATCACGAATCCTGATCAGCCATTCGGTTGGCATGATCAAAATTGTTTTGTGAATACGAAGCGGCGGTTCAGCCAAACGCATGACGTGCAATTTAAATGAGTTTAGGCCTATACCGCCTCCTTCAGCCGATCCATTCTGGCGCACTGACAACAGCGATTTTCCCAGAGGTTTTAACTGGATGATTGTGTTCACTGGAAGGTAGGGGTAAATTTTTGTGCAACGAGGGTGACTGCTGCTTGTACAGTTTGTGTCAGAGCAAATACAGGGATGGCAAGGATGGTTTCCCCACTGCAATTGTGAAGTATATTGACATACCTACAAATCAGCTTGGGGTTGAATCGGAACTTCGTCTTCCTCTGTCCAGTCTGACCCATAGTTTCTGCTCTGTTTTAAACCGTGAGAAGGAAGCTTGCTGTATGGTGATTCACTGGTTAGAAATGAAATTCCTTCTGTAAATGGGAGCGACGGCTTGCGGTCTCTCGAGCCATGGGTTATTTCTGATGATTAAACAAGCTATGACCTGTGGAATTGTCACAGGATTCCTTGATTGCATTGCAGTGATAGATTGTAAAGGTGCGAAAAAGTAGGCATCTTCGCATAAGAATAGATCTGACACCTACAACCATATTAGGAAAGCTAAAACAATATTCCTTGTTGGTATTGAATTCCAGGTGGAATCCAGGGTACTGGCGTTACGACACCTGCCTTTATTCACATTCTTTCATCACTTTCCGCAGTATTCAGTCTAGGTGGGCAACTAAAGTTTCAAGAATCCGAAAGACCATACCGCTCCCGATAAGTAAGAAGCCCGAGATTAACTTACATCTCAGTCTGAATATATATCACGATCAAAGCCTTCGGCGAAAGTGATACAAATCAGTAAACGCATTTTGCCGACTCAACTTGCCTAACCCACAGTTAAGCGGGCCAGTGGAAAATCACTTGATCTAACTTCGGGATTCCTCTCCCACGTATCCTTCCTGGAGATTCTAAGCAATGGAAAACATGATAAATATATTCTTCATTTGGATACCATCTGTGTGGTCGAGGAGCCAGCATTTTACTTCAACAAACTCTGGGATTCCAGCTAAGAGCACACTCTAAGTCAAGGTCAGGAGGGAAAATGAAGACATCTTGTTCCGCCCAATTACAGTGATTTGAAGCGAGATTACTTAGACAAACTCCCAGCATGTCAGCGACCTAAATACAGGAAGTAATGGATAATTAAACAAGCAAACAAACAAGCAAGCAAGTGCGTGGTTGACACAAACGAAGCTTGGCGCCCATGATAAAAGGCATGAATATGATGTTTGGTTCATTCTGCCTGCATCCAAAATAGAGCGCCACAGCACGGTTAGTACAGTGTAGAGCACCAGGAATGGAATAAACGTGCTGATATGGTGACCAATGAGCATATGGTCACCGGTCGAATAATTTACTTCCTCGACTACCTCGACTTTTTGCTAATCGAATGCAACATTGACCTATTGATGTAGTAAGCAAGCACCAATGACGCGAAACCGTCTGCTTTGCTAATTAATGGTATACTACTTAAAAGCCTAGTTTGATTTGCCTATCGCTGTGACAAGCATTGCCCACGGATCTTAGAGCAATAGTGATCACTATGTAAACCGAGTTTTACCCCAGGTCAGACTATCTCCATCTGTTCGGTCCAAACCAGGAAGAAACCGATCATGAGGTGTCAGCATTGGGAGGAACAACACCGTAATACCTTTGCAGTGTATTTCTATTATTATTTTTCTCTAATATAGGTACAATTTGACCAGACCGAGCTTTGTTGTAGTTTGCAACCAGCGAAGTCGGGTTGTCGACGCATTGGGATTAACGGCACATCGACGCCAGGAATTTTCAGTTAAACATTTACTAAGCCTTCGCATAGTCTTTTGTCACAGGTATGAAGTGTACCGAAGGCAGTGGAGCACAACTTCTTCATTCAGAAAGGCAGACATACGTGATACAAAGTACACACTACGCAACCTAAGCGACCTGATTATTTTGGGAATAGTTGGGCTTCTATTTCACCCAGAGTTATTAAATTTGGCAAAATGTAGTCTTAACAAAACCACAGCAAAACAGTGGATTCGAGTTAGGTAGCGAGAAGCCAAATTTACAAATAAAATACTCATCAAAGTGCTTAGCCCAACGTATTTGATGACGTCTAAGTACCTGCTATGGACTAAGTGGAATTCCTTTGTTCACTCAGATTGCCCATTTGTTACTTGACTTCCACACTTTTTAAAAGTTGTCATGAAGATATCGGAAGGAATGAGCTACGATATTATCGCGGTGAAAGCGCACCTGAGCTTGCTGTGGGGTTATTGTCTGCATTTCGGTGTGATGCAATGTATGAACCGGGGCACCCATTTACGGATCTACAACATAGGAGCGCCTTGGATTGTCAACACATAAGAACTGACTTTGTTCCTCTAGGTGTAATCATGTCGAGTCAAACCAACAAATCTGAACTTGCAGTGCTTAGGCCGCTCACTGCTCCCATCTCCTTAGCCGGGTAGTATCCTCCTGAAACTCATTAGTAATATCGAAAACGGACTCATCGATCATTCCACGCTCCAGTTTTACAAAATAGGCTTGTTAATAAACCTAACGATAGCTTATTGTCCGGATAGCTAGAAGTTGAGAAAATACTTCGTAATTAGCCTCAGCCAACAAATCCCTCTACTGCACATTCATAATCAACATTCGTCACAGAAGCTTATATACCACCTCGATTGGTGGCGACTTGCAAAGATCGTAGTTCAGGAAGCAAGTCACGTCCCCTGGAAGTTGACAACACTCACGACACTAAAGGATGAGCCGCGCGATATCGTAGTTAGAAATCAGTCATAGCGATCCGCATCCGTAACGCATGGCTTAGTGGCATAACTTGTTGGTTCGTATGAATAGGTTCATGGGCTCGAATCCGGCGGTATTCGGCTGGCGCGCACTACTGACGCGTCTCCATAGGACGCAACAGCTGTCTAGCACTGTTCTTGGAGAGTATTGGCTATCTGCCTGAGGCTAGTTGCGACCGACTTTATTCAAAATCCCAAAAAAGTTCATTAGTACTCAACGTTGGTTGTCCAGTGAAGAGGAATCGTATATGACGATGGTAGTGGAGACATTAACACTGCAAGCGATCGTTTGTCCTTGTTTGGGAAGCAATTCCGTGGTTCGAACTAGTGAAAGTGCTCGAGTTGACGCTATTTCACTTCAAAGTGAATCGCAACCATGATAGTTGCACACCGCAATCCGTTCGCCACGCGACTGATTTATACTGATCACTGCCTCCGCTAGAATCATCATCATTTAGAATATACATGTCATCAGGTTGACGTGTTGACAACCGCCAAGGTTGATTGATGGGAAAAGAGCACACTAGGAGACTGAACTACGAGAGATCTCCGAGAGCATCCGTCTAGATCTGTGAACCTGTTGTTCTTGGCACCATACAGCTTAAAGTGGAGTCTCAGGGTAAGCACCAGTGGTTCCAGCTTCCTTGACTGGCTGAGGAGTATCAGTTGAACTACATGTGACCGCGACACAGAATTCGGTGAAGATTAGGGAAAAGTAAGTACTGTTTCCAAGTTCATTTACAGAGCACCATGTGATCATCAGTTTCAAGGTAGTAGTTGAATTCCGTTGAAAGATCCCAAAGTTTCTCTTGTGCTTTGCACCTTTGGTTCAAACACACTTTCAATGGAACAACCTGGAAATGAGTGGAAAACCTCTCATGCGGCACTGTTAAGAGTAAGAGACGCCTGATACGATTGTCACTGTCATGGCTTGAGCAGCCTAGCATAACGGCTTGGACGATCTAACGGATTTGCGCTAACGTGATATCGTTAGATTAGCCCGGGGTACGCGCTGGCGAGGCGGAAATCGCGCCAGCGTGAGAACACTCCTAGCCACCCGTATTTATTTAGACGCTGAGCCCTCTTAATAGTCGAGGCTACGTACACGGTAGGGGGGTTACGGCAGACACGCGCTAGTGGCTTAGACGCGAACGCTGCCCGGCTATCGATGCACACAAACAGCACGTGACCAAAACAACTAGCAACTGACGGCGAAGCGAAAGCAAGACAAGTGGTCATCTGTAGGTTCTTTTACGACTAAAATGGGGCGAATCACAGCCAATGGTATGGATCGTTAACTTGTGAAAACAGCCACCGCGACGGGTTGGTAGCTTGTGAAAGAACATTGTCAACATGTGCGCAGTTGTGCCGCATCTCGGGGTGGTTGAAATCTGCTGCGTTGGAGGGGGTGAGGAATTGAACGCCGCTTCGCACAGCCATTACGCCGGAGTTCGTGGCGCGATTTTGCGGGGGCACCCGTGTCAATGCACACTCAGAAGCACTCGCGTTTCGACAGAGATCCCGGTTCATCCATCGAAAAGTGACAAGTGTTTATCAATCCGATTGTTCGAATGTAGCACAGGATCCAATTGAGTATCGTCAATTTAGTACCGCAGGGTTGCATTTCAGTGTCTGCACTGTCGCTGCTGATGTACGTGACGATGATATCAATCGAAACTATAAAATAAAGGACAATTTGAGATATACGCGAATACCACTCACTTATCGACTAGCGCAACATTCTTACAACCATCGTTGGTTCGTACACTAGCAGTAATAAATTGGCAACGACGATATTAAAATCATCTGATATGCGTTACAATAGAATCACAGATCGCGGGATTGTAGAAGAAAAAATTACTTTCTGATCAATCTTCATGCATTGACTGAAAAGGTTGTTTAAAATTGAGTTAGAACCAATATCGCGAATTTCCAGAGATTAATAACAATTCGTGAAACTAACGCCTTTAGATAATTCACATCTTGCATTATGCTTCATGAATAGCACAGGCAAGGTGTAGTTCTTTTGAAGGAGTTCAGGGAAGACCGCGGTATGACGTAAATTTAATTTGCGAACTACGGGGTGCTGAAGACATACACCGAACTTCCGCCTACCATGTGATACCCTATCGTCTTCATATTTAAAACATTCCTAGTATTATACTGTCAAATAAATACTGTCGGCGTTAGATGTGCGGGAGAGTGCTGGTCATGAATTCACTTTGTAGCTATTTGACCCACTTTGGCGTCCTCTCATACGGGAATGACGTGAAGTACAATGCCACGCGCATTTTCTACCCATTTCTTCACATCCAGTGTCCATTCGCGTAATTGGCTTTGTCCGAATGTCGAATTCCTCATCAGCAAACTGTGACATTTCGCTAATCAATGACAAGCACCGGTGACGACAGGAGGCCGTCACATCTGACGGCGTAGCACTTAGATGGACTTTCGACCGCCTGCGCCCCAATAAAGGTCACCCGTTGGACTATTCCCGCATTCGGAACTGCTCATTACAATGCGCTGCCTTCTTGGAGAGTGAAGTCTCCCTGGCCATCTCATTTGATTGGAATGTACTTCAGTGACAGAGGCACCAACAGATGGAATAGTTGAGGTCACCGAAGGATTGGTGTTCGCGAATTCCAATAACTAAATCTTTTGGTGGTACTAATAATGGGACAGAAATCACCAGAACACGGCTACCGTGAGACGACATCGGCTCGGAATCCCTTATAAAATTGCACTCCGCCTCAACCGCATGCACATTAGAATCAGATCAAAACCAACGAATATCCAGAGGAATTTAAGAAGGTTGAGTAACTGTGCTAGATCGTCTGCCGCCACAAGCCCTGCTCTAGTTGTGGAAAAATCGACTCCAATATTTTGACTCAAGCACCGTTGCGATCTCCATCCTCATCCACTCAGAGACAACGTTACTCAGCTGATTCATCCAATTCTTAATAACTAAGCAGTACATTGATTGTCTGCTATTTAGCAATCGCCGGTTTCGAATAGACGGTGTGCTCTTGGCCTCAATGGATATACTGATACGTTAGCACGGAGTTCTGTTGACATTTTCTTTAAAGCAACACGTCACACGGTTAACCAAGCAATGCCGATCAACGTCACATGCAAAAAGCAGCCTACTGCTTGCAACTCAGAGGCTTTGAGGACTTTTACAGGAACAATTTTGGGATACTGTAGACACAGATTCGTTCGAATGATCCTCCTCGGTTCGCATAGCACAGTTACAGGTTTGCCTTACATGCGATAGTCTACGTTGTGTATGTTGTATATAGATCGCGGGTTTTTAAATTATTTAAGCGGATCTGCTTCTTCCGATGCAGCAATGCTTTCAGTTATATAAAACGCGAATTGTTTTACACTGTCTTATTTGTTCTGGATTTCAGCATACTGTAGTTCCTCTGAGAAATGACTTTGTCTGAAACGCCAAGATTACTAAGTTTGGAGGAAAGACCACATGCACTACGAATCCTGGTGTTCTCCGAAAAGCCACCTAGACTCAGCTCCTAAGTTCCGCTTTATTTCGATCTCATTCCATCCAGAGAGAGGGAATTTGTTGAACTTCGTAACTAGCATCATCCTGGGTTGCATTATGTAACCATGGACCCAGCTGTCAAGCCACCAGACTTCCTGAACAACTATGCAACTTGATCCAAATCTCCTGCCTTTCAATGATTTCTCAAAATCGTAAAGACCTCCTTTTCCCATTGCTACTACAAGCAAATCCCCACATATCATCGGCAAATTTTCACTGACTGTGCAGTTCCGAACCCATCCACATCCGTGAAATACTTTGCTGTTATATGAGTTATGATCTTAGCTGATCCTTTCACCTGAACGAAAGATTCACTAAAGTAAGAGTTGTGCTATTTACGTTATCTCAGGCCCTCCTCCGTACCAATTTGATTGATAACACAATTATTACTTTCTGGGATTTGTCCCATTGGACATATTTTTCGCCGATATTTTCCCCTTTGTGTTGAATCAACACCTCAAAGCAGATGCTAGTTTACTGAGACATCTAGCCCACTGTGAGTGTATCCAAGGTCGGATGTTGTTGACATCCCAGGGTTCAGCCACATTAGTTCCTGCTGTAGCCCACGGATCATACTCAACCCATTCATAGCGGAGTTGCTGAATGTATTTCAGCCCCATTCGCTCGTTATTCATGATTCGAAGCATACCGCATCAATACTGGCGTAATAAATTGCCTTACTGCTATTAGTAATAAATGTCTGCTACCTGTCTTTTAGCAAATTTCCGCCTACAATCTCTTCCTGTAGCTTGCATTTCCAGCGGTATGAAAGTTATAGTTTGGGTTATGGCCAGACTAAACGGAAGCAAAGTGTCTAGACACTAAAGCCAAGTGGGACGATGTGTGAATGCCAAAGCCAGGTTTGGTCAATGTACCTGGTTGAATCCTGTAACTCGCATGGAAAAACTGAATCACACGCGGTCCAAAATATTTTGACTAAGGACATGAACACCCAAATGACATAGCTGTAACGTGCACACACGACCCAGTCACTGGTTCGCTTGATAACATGGACTGTGATTCACACACACCTATCACTTGAATGACCAGACAGACCGTGGCTCGTGATAACCACTTACAACAGTCCTCCACCGCTAGACTAAGAGTATCCAGCTTGATATTGTTCTGCGCCCAGATTCTCAAGAAATGATCGTCATGTCTGTATAGGTCTCTCAGCGCCGTCTTCATTTGGTAGCGCTTCTATTGCTATTCTCAGAGCTGCAGACGATGAGCAAGTTGCTTGTTCCTTTTCTGGTCTCACAGGCCGTCCTCGATTTTGGTATAAATGACATTGTAGTATTCGCCCGTTTTCTAATTCCACCTCCACTGCACTACATTTTGTCGATCTGTTAATCCCTCTGATCCAATTTCTATCCGTTGGCCTCAGTTTAACAAGCACTCTGTCACCTGCCTCAAACACACGTGCCTTCGTTTTCATGTCCCAGCGTTGCTTCATCACAGACTGGCGTTTACCGACTGTTCGATGCAGATTGGGTTTAATAAGATGCAACCGAGTGTGCAGGCGTCGCCCCATCAGAAATTTACCTAGTGGATGATCCCTGGTGGTGTGTGGTCTAATGTGATATTGTAATAAGAAACTGTCCAGGCGGGTTTGTAAAGATCTGCACGGTTGTTTGGACACACCCTGGTTGGTTGTCGCAACCGCTCTCTGTAAAAACATTAAACGAAGGGTGATATGGTGCCAAGATAATATACTCGATTTCATTTTGACGTGGGAATTGTGCGAACTCGTCGCTGGTAAATTTCGGGCCGTTATCTGAAACAACCGTACACGGTACACCATGTGTAGCGACTATATTCCTTAAAATGTTCACAGTGGTCGACTCAGTCCTGAAGATGGTTGTCCCAGCTTCGATTCATTCGGAATGTGCCTCCACTACAACCTGAAACATGTAACCGTCGATGGGTCAACAAAAGTCCATGTATATTCTGTCCCACGGGCGCGAGGGCCATTGCCATGGAGACTTTGGCACAGGTTGTGGTGAAGGTTTATTTTCTTGACAGGTAGCACACATTTGAACGAACCGTTCTATCTCTTGATCGACTCCAGGCCACCAGATGTAGTTATGTGCTAGTACTTACATCTTTGAATTTCCTTGTTGACACATAAGAAGTTCCCGCAGGATTATTCGACGATAACGTTTCGGGTCGGCTACTCGAGAGCCCCAAATTATGAAACCGTTCTAGAGGCTTAATTCATCTCTTCGAGTGTGAAATGTACTTGGACCTCCGTTTATCCTCTCCGGCCAACAATATAAGACACAATATAAGAACCGGGCTCTCCTTCCCACTACGCAACGATTCATAGTCACCTAGAACCAGTAATCAAATGTGGTGGGTGGTTGACGGGTTGGCACCTCGTCAACATTCACATCGAGCGCAGCCATACCGGGGATTCCAGACAACCGACGCAGAATTTGAAGAAAAGCAAGCACGCAAACTGGACATGTAATATGCAGCAGAATAACAGAAGCGAGACTAGCAAATAACGTGGAATAATTTGTACACAAGTTAAGAACTTCACCTTCGCTATTTAGCTCACATCTGGTGGGAGCACCGTGTGAGCAACGAGCGTGTTCGACGCTTTGCTTAGGACATAGGAAAAGGAAATGATCCGCTCAGCACAGTTATTTCACGCACCAGGCTCCGATGGCTCTGCCAAGGGTTACGCATACCAGCCCACCGACACCCGCAACATGCGTTGTTTGCGCTCCCGGGATGTGAATGGAAGAAGAGGCTAGGTGTCCAAGCGATGACTTGGTCGAGAGGAATGAAGGCCCTCACTTCGGAACTGGCCTCAGTTGGAGCGTCTCGACTCCCTGGTTGGGGTCCGAAAACGATGAACACCTTTGGCTGGATACACTTGCTGATATGGCTAGTAGCCGATCTCAGTGGCGTTGGTGCTGTGAGTTTCTTTGTCCCACCCCATCCCTCTTAGCCTACCCTCCAATCACGATCTTATTATTTAACATATTATAATTTTGCATAGGAAATTAGTTTTTTGCCGCATAGTTGCCGGCAGATAGCTTACCGGAACGATGCCCATCCGTTACCGGTAGCTCAGGTGGCTTGCACCTGTAGCATTTTCCCTTCTTTTCTTCTTCTTGCGGCACAGTAGCTGAGGTGTTTCCCACCTCTAGATAACGTGTATAGTGTGTGTGTGTGTGTGTGTGTGTGTAAGAAGTTCTGGTGTAAGTGTAGGTCGGCGTAACGCAACTGCGGTGAAGAAGCATGAAGTAAGCAACATCAACCTCAGCATGAGGTATGATGAGATTGCGCACGTAGAAGGACGATACAATTTACATGACGATGCAAGCGGCTAGCATGACACAAACGAACAGAGCAATTGATTGAACAACTAGATGTATTTCATCTACGTACTGAGTGGTTCGCTGGAGTGGCTTTGTTTAACTGATTCAAAGGAAGAATCTCATGGATGCAGCGGCGTCATTCCTTATGGAAATGACTTAGTGATTTACACCACGGTTTCACCTAGAAATGCTAGAACAAGCCTATCGAACCCATATGGGTGTTAACTACAGTATTATTAGAGCACGCGAACGGGTGTTCTGGTTCGGGATGACAAGTCAAATTGGAGATCAAGTATCAAGCTGTTCAGCCTGTCGGTCCCACGTGACTCGCCAAGCCATGGAACCAATGATGTTGCGCGAGATTCCAAATAGACCTTGGCAGAAAGTAGCAGATGACTCGTTCTTTTACAACTGGAAAAATACCTAATCATTGTGGACTATTATAGTGACAATTTGGTGATTGACCCACTCACCGCCACCACCACGGAAGCAGTCATCAACATGTTTAGATGTCAAATCGCCAGATACGCAAAATCGGTGGAACTGATCTCCGACAATGACCAGCAATTTACAAGTGCTACATTCCATACCTTCACGAACAAGTGGGAATTTTCAAGTCGACAAACCAGCCCATATCAGTCAAACGGAAAATTAGAGGCAGCGGTCCCATAAGCCAAGAGGCTGTTGTTGAAAGCCAGAGCCAATAATGATTACCCGTATCTAAAGCTTTTGGTGATTCGCGATCCTGCATTACCGAACATCGGTTTCAGTCCCGTGTAAGGTTTGTACACCAGAGGGACAAGAACCTTAATGCTTACGTCTGCTGAACTCTTACACTCTGTCTTGCCATCACACCAGCAACTGTAAGAGAGCGTAAGCAAACGGATGGCAGATCAGAGAAGATATTACGACCGCGGGACTCGTGTGTTACCTTACCCAAATCAGTCAGGATACCGCATGCTTAGGCTGATATTGCATTCATGATGCTTCTTCACCGCAGTTGGGCTAAACCAACTTACACTTAAATTAGGTCTTTTTAATGTGGCTAAACTTCGTTACATTTTATTTGGTTTGTTCTGCCTACTTGATAATCTTCTCCCAACTTGCACACGTCGCTCATGCAAATTGTGGTAAACTTGCATAATTGTGTCGCATGGTATTTTTTAAATAACTCGGACATTTTGTACTTATCACGGATTCGCTTATAACCAATTTTTTCTATATGCTCATTTAGCCAGTATTTATGTCGTCATATACGTTTACTTCAATCGATATCGGCATTTTGAGTGATTGACTGTTGTTTGACATCTCCGGTGTGACTGCCTTTGCCGTGCATGTTGACAAGGAGCCTACATGTCTAATACCCACTACCTCGTCCATCTGGCTCCAGGAGACAGATGATCGTTGCTGGAGG
Source organism: Dicrocoelium dendriticum (assembly GCA_944474145.2). NCBI lineage: Eukaryota > Metazoa > Platyhelminthes > Trematoda > Plagiorchiida > Dicrocoeliidae > Dicrocoelium > Dicrocoelium dendriticum. The sequence goes on from CALYDF020001310.1 coordinate 29,938, forward strand.
GGATGGGGTGCACGGTCCTTGTGGTCGTGCTAGGCTCGAGGAGTGGTTCCATGAAATCATTGTGCAGCGGACTACGGTCTAGCCACCGCATTGTGTGTGCTTGATTCCCAAATACAGCGTGCTTGTGTTTGCCTGTGAAGGAGTGTGGGCCGGCTCCGTTGATGAAACGTGGCTCCCATCCACATGCCTCCCGGTCTTATTCCTTCGGGTTTACACTGGATATGGGGTGTGTGGTTGGAGCTGTGGGTGGTGCAGCGCAAGCCATCCATGGTCCATCTGTAGACGCAGGCGTCCTGTGGCTGGCCACATTGACAGGCAAATCCGAAACCGGATACCGCCAAACCATGTGCGTGGTTGTTCCGGCAGTCAGGGGTTACGCGCACTTGCGGGTCCCCACGGAATGACCTAGGACGATTTGTGTCCAATCTCAATCATCTATCCAGTGGGAAGAACAGGTGTCCACTCATCACAATCAGGAGTTTCAGCGACTGTCGTACCCTCGATTCACCACCAGATCCAAACACCAGTCCATTAGAACGTTGGATTATGGCGCGATTGATGTTTACGCCCACATTAATTGTCGAGCTTTTATCCGGATCTGTTTGGTGTCTGCGTGGGAGTAAAACCAATTGCAGACGGACAACACCAAATTGCCATCTGCTTCGGTTACGGTCCCAGTGATCGCAGTGACCAAGGTTCACTTCAATATGAATCGCGGTCTACATTGTGTTTGCGCGTCGCAATCCAACCGCATAACGTCTAGGCCAAAATCGACCCACTAATCAATTGCGGTTACTTATTATATTTAATTAATATTACGCTAATAGAATTGTATATGTTAGCTCCTCTCTGTTCTTTGGACCATTTAGGATCAGTCATTACAGATAAGTCAACATTTTTTCCTAAAGAAAAGACTTCTGAGATTTGACTTTGCAGGTAAAGATTAGCCAGCTACATTTTCTGAAGCAGTAGACAAAGGAAGACTTGAGAGCATCTTGGTGTTAGCAAGATAACAGTTAGCCACATCCAATACAGTAACATGAGTATTTGGTAAGCTACAGTAATAGAAGAGCAGATCTGTAATGGAAAAAGGGCGGAAAACCACACGATGAAGTCAGAAACTACGCTGCATTACTTCGAGCAAATGAGGGCAGCTAACGCTCGAATTTCTGGGCCGATGATTCAAGGAATTTCTAAAACATTGTCACAAGGATTTGTGGTTGCAGTTTTCAAGGCATCCAAAGCTTGGCTAGAGAAATTTAAACTACGAATTGAAAGCTCCTAAAGAGTTTTGGTGGTGAATCCAATGAAGCGCTTGTTTAAGACTTCATCGAAAAATTTTCCAACAGTCACGACAATTTTAACGTTGACAACTGCGATCTCATTAGTAAGGCGAAGCGTAATATAAGTCTTGTTATAAATGGTGACAAATGTAAGAGTGTAGAATATGCTAAAGAACGTTCCACAGTTCTGTTGTGTGCTAGATCAAGTAAGGTGAAGGTAAAGCCTCTGGTCACCAGTAAATCAGCTAGACCACGTGCGTTCAAAACCTAAATCGTGAATACCTCCCAGTCTCCTGGAGATCAAACCAATCCGCATGGATAACTGTTGACCAATTTGAGTAGTGGATCAGAAGTATCGACAAAGAAAGGGTGAAGAAGAAACGGTTTTTTTAACAGTGGAAAATTGTCCTAGTCACCCCCATGTAAAATATCTCACAAATATTACACTTAACTTCCTTGCTGCAAACATTACCAAACAAATGCAACCTCTGGACTAATGGATCATCAAAATATGCAAAATGCACCACTGAGTTCAGCTCATACAATATGGCACAATTGCATACTAATGATTCTCATACGAAAGCAACTTCGTCCGTTGGTTCAGTTAATGCTTTGGATGCTGTGCTTCGGATAAGTTCCACTTGGTTCAGAGTTCGACCAGAAATAATACAGAAGTGTTTCAGAAAAGCCGGATTTGAACAATGGACAATGGCTTATTACGGGTAAAAAAACGTCGCGTAACAAGTCCCGTGGGATGTAAGTTATTGCGAAAATAAATTGAATAATAAAGTGAAAAGCGTTGTGGTGGACTCATCATGGACTTATGTGAAATAGTGGAGATTTTCGCATATTAAACGTATAAATCCATAAGTCCAATGGTTGGGCGTTTGGCAAGAAACCGTTTGATGGCGTTTTGTAGCCCCTGGCTAACAAGTCATAAAAGGAAATGTAAGTGAGACAATGCATCGTCGAGACGTTTTTTAAATATCGCTAGATCGGGAGCGGAGACGACATAATTAGGGAGGGCATTCCAAGGCTCACACACGCGGAGAGAAAAGAAATTTCTGCGGCATTCAAGCCGGCTATACGGAATTGTCAGTTTCAGAGGGTGACCTCTTAGTTTAGAGTTGTGGTCCATTTCCTGCAGCGGACGGCAAATGTGGTTTGGGTTCTTCAGAATCTGATAAACCATTATGAGATCTCCCCGGCAAAAGGCGATATTGACGACTGTACATTCTTAGAGATTTCAGTCTAAGCTGATAGGGCAGATGAAAGAGGCCCCTGACATTCTTGGTTGCCCGTCGTTGAGGAGTCTCGAGAGCAACGAGATCCTGTTTCTGCCACGGCTGCCACGCTTGAATAGCATATTCCACTTGAGGTCGCACGTAGGCGTTAAGCATTTGGGGAAATATTGATGGTTCAAACCGACCGAAGGCTCTGCGAAGAAGGCCGAAGTGTCGATTTCCGGTTCTCCTCGCCTTCTCTGCTTGTTTTGGACACCCGAGATCTTCGTGTACCAATACACCCAGGTCCCGCTCCTGAGAAACCTTCGCCAAGGTGTGGTCTCCAATCTTGCACGCGCTCACCAGCTGGTGACGCAGATGCATCACTTTGCACTTAGCCATGTTCAATTGAAGCTTGTTCCTCTGACCATTCGTAAATGCAATCTAGGTCATGTTGGAGCAGGTCCTGATCTGCCTTGTTACTAATCGCCCGCCATATCTTGACGTCAACGGCGAAAAGCAGGAAGTTTGAGGAGATGACTCTTGCCAGGTCGTTAATAAACACCAGGAATAAGCGCGGTCCCAGCACTGAGCCTTGCGGGACACCACATTCCACGTCAATTGGCTTAGAAAGTGATCCCCTAACACGTACTTGGAGCTTTCGTTGGAAAGGAAGTTGCCAATCCAACCAAGTACAGGATCTCCGATTCCGTAACTTTGTAGTCTTTGAAGTAGGATGCGGTGATTAAGGCGGTCGAAAGCTTTGGAGAAGTCCAGATAGATGACGTCGACTCCGACCCCATCATCGGCCACTTCCGTCCAACTACCTCGTGCAATGAGTAGGTTGGTGGTGCATGACCGGTGTTGACGGAAGCCATGCTGTTCCGGTACCAAGATGTTGCATTTTTCCAGGTAGTCCATTAAAGCCTCAGCGACGACTGCTTCCATCACCTTTGCGAGCACAGGGAGGAGAGTCACTGGACGATAGTTTGCAGGATCGGAACGGCTACCGCCTTATAAATAGGGGTTATAATGCCACACTTCCACATAGTGGGGACTTGTTGTTCATCAAAGCACCTTTGAAAGAACTGTGACAGTGGTTCAGCTAGCTTGGTGGCCACAGCCTTCAGTGCCTTCTGGCGGATGTTGTCTGCTCCCGGAGAACTATGTTCACGCAGTGAGAGTAACTTCCTTAGCACAATTGATGGGTTAAAAATAACATTTGTAAACAAAGGTGTCGGTAATGAGCTTGATATTATGGGACAGGTAGATGTTGCGAGTTCAAAAATTGGGGCGTATTGCAGCCGCAGCTTATTAGCTGCTTCTTCGGCGCTTTGTACTCTACCGCCTGTCATGAATAGTGGGGGTATTCCATGCTTCACTTTACGAAACTTATTGACATGCTTATATAGCAGTTTGTTGTTTGTCATGAACTTTTTGGCTAGGCACTGTTGATACGTTATTTTGTCCTCACGGACAAGTGCGGTGCAATGGTTGCGATGGGCCAGGAAATTTCCCCAAGTCTCTGATTCGGGGTTAATCTTGTAGGCACGCCATGCTGCATCCCTTATCGCCAGGCATTTGCGAGTCCTACTCCTTATAATTGAAGGCATTTTCGCGGGATGACGGGGTTTGGTCTCTGATGCTTTGTTGACGATGTCGCTGAGCTTATTAACGAACTCTGCCCAAACGTTGTCAAGGGGACTTTTGTTTGAGAATTCCCAAGCAGCTTCGTCGGCGAGTTCTTTCAACACGTGGTAGCGTGTGATTATATGACTTAGTTACGAGTGTTCGGATGGATACTCTGCATAACACACATAGTCAAAAGTTATTACTACATGGTCACTGAGACCTAATGGACTATCCATCAATAACTTCTCAATCATGAGCTCTTCATTTGTGAGCACAAGGTCCAATATGGACGGTTTGTTTGCTGTCCTGAATCTAGTGGGCGTGGTGACATGATTGTACAAAGGAATATTAGCGATCAGTTCCTGCAAGTCTGCTTTGAACTGCTCACTGGGCGATGCCAAAACCTCCAGATTGTGTAGATTGAAGTCCCCAGAGATGAGAATGTGGCTGTACCTAGTGCGTGTTACTCTGTTTAGGCCACGGATCAAGCACGAATCCATTTCCGGAGTGGACGTTGGGGGGCGGTAAACGATAGCTATGAGACATGTATCGTTGTGTCTCAGTCGGAGACGGCACCAGAGTGAGTCGGTAACGTATGTTTCCAGGTCCTCAACTATTGTACACTGTAGATCGCTGCGGTAGTAGAGTAGGACCCCACCTCCTCTGCTGGGTCGGTCGTTCCGGATGAGTGACATTCCGTCTATCTCAGCCTCAGCATCAGTCACCTCTTGATGCAACCAAGTTTCGGTTATAGAAATTAGATCCCAAGCATTCGCAACCTGACGCAGTCGAAGTTCGTTACTTTTACTGAGGAGCCCTTGGGCGTTGGTGTACATACATGAAACTTTCTCAGATTTAATCAATGTTTCAGAAGTTGTACAACTCATACGTGAAGTTTCGCCGACCAGTGAGTGGCCGGCGACTGGAGGGGTGGATGAAGCAAATGGGTTTACGCCGACCATTAAAGGGTCGGCGACTAATCGTTTTTTGGATGGGTTGCATACTCTCGAGAAGTATTTGATATATAAGCAGGTATCAGGTGCTCCGACTCCTGGTGTTTGCTCGTGCTCTGCTGGGCCCCTCCGGATAGTATGGCTACTCTTGAAACCGTCCCCGAGCCGGGTCCTGCAGCTGGCGTTTTCACTAAGATTTATCACGGCCAAAAAGGTATGTGTTTGACAATTCCCGTAGGATGGTTGAAGTAAAAATAAAACTTCGAAGAATCATCAAAGAAGTAAATCGTTATTTCAAGCGTCCACCGAGTTAAATGCACTACCGCACAACGACAGTTTGAAATGAGAATGGGGATGTGCACACGCAAAATAGTGTAGAGAGCTGTTATAGTTCAGTAAGTAGATGAAAAACAAAAAGGTATACGACAACGCTCACTAGTTTGTTTCTTCATTTGACAAACATTATGTGTTAATCCAGTTTAGCTACATCCAGACTAAGCACATGGACACTGCTGCATGTATCCTTACCGCTACGCTGCGGAGAGGACAGATAAACACATGACTAGGTTTACGTTGTTTCGTCCTCCCAGTAGAACGAACTATATCAAGTGACGCAAGTTTGAAAGCGTTTCATCAAAACGTTTCTTGAAAAGTGTTAATGTAAGGGCAAGGATAACGTGAGTCGGAAGGGCATTCTAGGCAAGGGACACACGGAGGGAGAAAAGGTAGCATTGACAACCTAGTCGACTGTAGTGCGCAGCCAGTATGAGCTGATGGCCTCTCAGTTTGGTATTTTGGCTTAGCTGCAAAAGATTGCTACATGAGTGAGTTGGGTTCGTCAGTATTAAGTAAACCATAATTAGGTCTCCTCTCTGACGTCGATATTCAACAACGTGCAGTTTGCGTTGGTAGGAGAGATGAAACAATCCTCTAACGAGTTTGGTTGCTCTACGTTGTGGAGCTTCAATTGCCTCGACGTTTCGCCTTCGCCAGAGAAGCCAGGCATGGATCGCATGTTCAACGTGAGGCCTCACGTAGGCTTTGGGCTCAAAATTGCCGAAAGCGCCCAGTAAGATTCCAAGATGTTGAATGACTCTTTTGGTTTCCTTTCCGCCTGTCTCGAGTAATCAAGGTCCTCCTGCAAGATCGCCCAGAGGTCGTTTTCTTGGGAAGCATGCTGTAACTGCTGGTCCCCAAGTTGATATTCATAGATAAGCTGATGGCATATGCTTGCGACTTTGCACTTTGGCTTCCGACTTTGCACTTGGATTTGTTCAACCACTCGAGCGGGATGCCGGCGCTTTATTAGACATTCCATCTGCATTAACATACTTCGACGAAATAGATTTTAAGATGTTTGTAGAAACCGATGATGACTTGCTAACTTGCATTGAACCTGACTGATATGCTATTTTGCAAGCGACAATGGCTGCGCTACTCCACTACGGACACAAAGAACAAACAGTTGCTGAGGCTGATGAAGAAGTGAAAGGACTAAGGGACGATGAACTGGAAATCACAGAAATGCCAAAAGAAGATGAAGTTAAACCTCTTTTAATGCGACTGAACTTATTTACTGTGGAAAAATGTTAAACCATGCCATGTAGTGTAACATGTGCCGAGAGCACTTATTTCGAGAAAATTTGTGTGAAAAGCAGGTTGTCTTTTTTTTATCCAAAAGCGAAGTTAAATTGTTAAATGCACACTGCGTTTTGATTTGTTTTAACATCGTATGGGTGAGTCGCGTTTCCTGTTATATGAGACTTCAATGTGCACGAAACTGGTTAATGTAGAAACAACTTTCATGGGATACTGCTCACAACGGGAAAGTAGGTTATGTTAAGTTATGGCATAGAACCTCACTAAATTGACCACCTGTATACGTTGAGCACATGGATTCAGTCCCTCGAGTGGTCAAATTAGGCAGGTTTTACAGTAGATATTATGGAGTTAGTACTGGAGGGAAGGTAATCAGAAGGAACTGAGTACAGTTGAGGCGACACCGTTAACAAGAAGGAGAACCTGCAGGAAAACACTAGACGCCGGACGGAGAAACTAAGACGAGGTGAAGCGGAAGAGAGTACGGATTCATCTGTAACACTGATGGGGCTGATCCCGAAAAAGAAAGGATATATTTCGATTGTGCAAACAGAAGGGCGATAAGATTTACATGACAAAGCAAGCGGCCAGCGTGCCGCAAAAGAACAGAGCAATTGGTTGGACAGCTACGTAGATTTCGTCCACGCACTGATTGGTTTGCTGGAGCGGGTTTGTTTAACTGATTCAAAGGAAGACTCTGATGGATGCAGCAACATCCTTCGTTATGGAAATGACTTAGTTATTTACATCGAGCTTCCTACATGCTTGTCATGCCGTCATTTTTATTGAGCTCACTTTGCCGAATAAACCGTCTTTCCCTGAAGGACCGAGTTTGGAGACATGAGGTACATAGAGAACAAATGTGCGCTAGGCGGTCTTAAACGGGTCCTTCGTTAGACTTGCTGGATTTATAGCTCTCGAGAAGTTTTGCTGTGATACTGGTTTGTTTGATCACAATCCATTGTTGCAGACGAATAATGTTTGGTTGAAGGACAGAACATAGCATTCAGTTTGATAGATACATTTACAATCGCGGGCGAGTTCGTTTTATTATCTATAAAAAATGGGACTATGCAGCGTTCTTGAAGCACGTTTAGCATATGGGAAGACCTGTTTCAGGAAGTCTGGAGGGCAATATTGGTGGACATGTGATATCGAAGGCATCAGCCAAGGTGCATGATCGCCAGACGCTTTACCCGAAGGTTTGATGGTATGTGCTTGATTTTCTACAGGTTTATCCCCTATCCTCAGCTGGAAGGGCTCTTTGTTACAGCTGGGAGCAATCGAGTAATCGGAGTGATGATTATCGATCGTGTTATGAAGGTCTCGATCGGACGTCACTGCTGAAAACGTAGCCAGATTGCACAAGACTCTCTCATAATGGTCTGACCACGTTGACTGTGCGACCGCAGTGCTGTCACTTGTTGCCGTCGGATAAGAAGTGGAGAATGCAACTTGGTCCCGACGCTGTCGCGCTCTCCTATTTTGAAACCATATTTTGACCTGCATAAATGGTGAAGAAGGATTGGTATTTTTTTACCAAAAACATGAAACGAGACCATCAAAAGGAACGCATATTCATAAAACCTCAAAAGCACCATCAACGACATGATCATTATCAGCAAGCGCGTTAAATACAACCGATTGTAAATCCTAGCCCCTGATTCCCTTGTTTTGAGTGCTTTTCGAAAGATGGCAAAGAGCAGCTGAGAAGCTGATCCACCGCTTTCAGATAACTTCACCGACACCGGTAATGTCCGCTGTACACACCTCGGGCATTCAGCTTATGTTGATGTGGAAGGCGGATCAAGCGCGTGAACTTCTTAGTTACATTATATTGTGCAGTCTCCAGAGTGGTACGAACGTGTTTCCGTCAAGTAACTCAGGTACGCTTACGTAAAAATCGATATCTTCTAACTTTCGTTTTGTGCTCATTCGTTAGCTTTTGTTTCCACCTGTCACCTTGATAACACCATTGGCCTTTTAGAGTGTTTTGCTTTTAAAGCACGGTTCAAATCGGGCGCTAATGAAATTCCCTCTTTGTTTCTGCTTTTGAATTATTTGTTTTGCCTGTTCACCCGCTTTTAGTGCTGTCGAAATAATGGTGTCGTTCCTAAGGAGCAGGCCTCGGAAATGCGTGGTAGTGATGAACTCGGCTTGATTCGCCTACATCTTCTCCGAGCAACGACACCTGGACTGTCTAGACAACACCATGGAACCACTGCATCAAACTCATCCGAGCGGACACAGTAAAGCACCAAGAATCCTTGTGATAAGACTTTGCCCTACCCCAAATCTACTTTACAGACACAGAGTAAAGTGCGGCAATCCTACGCTGCACACAGCATCTAGGTTAACGCAAACGGCCCAAAAGGCGGCCAACGTTATTCCACAACAAGTTAGCCGTACCTTCCAAAATGTACCGTCCTCTTACATCCTTCTTACGCAGATCCTGCCACCACCATCAAGCCTTAACCAAATGCCATTACAACCAATGGTGTAGTGAATCAGCTGAGGTACATGCGCAGACGGCAGTAGTCCAAACAACTTGAAAGTGGCTACTATGTCTGTTGCTGAACCGCTAGCAATATTAGTTCTACGATGTCTTAATGAGTTGCAGGTTTCCACAGTGTGGAAGTACCGACTCGTCATGCCAATCGACAATAGTGGCAGCTGTGCAGATCCAGCGAATTATTGACCGATAGCAATTTATCCGAGGATCACTAACATCATGGAGTTTATTTTTGTGGAGGTACTCATTGGTATCTGGAAAGTAACAAAATTTTCACACCAGAGCAGCACGGATTTCATCGAACTCACTCATGCACTACTAATGTAATGATCGCTCATGCATGCTGGAAGGAGTCTGCCAATTGTGGTGCTTAATCAGTTGCCACCCATTTTGATTTCTCAAAGGCATTCGACCGTCCGGATCAACACATTCCAATTCAAAAGTTTCAGGATTGTAGAATAGACGGTCCCATGCTGGGAAAAATACTAATCTTCTGGTTCAACATCATCAGACGGTGTGGGTTAGCAGCACCCTATCCGAACCAATCGAAGTCCAATGCGGCGTAATTCAAGGCTCGGTACTCCTGTTCCTCCTGTTCCTGGTCTTCATAAACAACCTAGCAATGGTGCCGTCTTTAAAATTACTACTATTCGCCGAGGAGCTAAAGATATGGCGTGTTAACCTTGAAATGGAAGATCAAACGGCACTGCAAGATGGTCTGGATAAAGTATACACATGGCGCACAGAGAACATGCTCAAATTTAATGCCGCCAAGTGCAACGTTCACATGCAACGTACACGCGACAACCAGCTGGGTTCACGAATACCATAGCGCGTCCTCCGTGAGAGCGATCTCGGCGTACTCTTGCAAGGGGTCCTCGGTTGTTTTAGGCCGACCGAAATACCACCAAAGAAAGCAAATCAGCATCTCATTCTTCTGCGGATGGCGTTCGGCTATTTCGACGCCTCAATCTTTCCGCAGAGGCTTGGCGCGTAGGGGAGGCCGTATGTGACATATGCTATCCAGCCGTGGCAACCATAGCAGAAACAGCCTCATCGAGCTCGAGATTGCACATACAGAGGGACATGACGTCAAAGGTTTGTCCCAAGTTCTCTATCAACTCAGACTTAAAATTCTGTGAGTGCAATTCAGACGTTATCGGCGTCTACGGGGTGATCTCTTAATGGTGTATCATACTAAAACTACGATCATACTTGCCACGATCTTCCGAAACTCAGCCAATTACGTCTCTGAGTAGCCATCAGTTTAGCCTGGCCACGAATTACAGCCGACTGGAATGTCGAGGAAACTACTCCCTCCGAGTGTCACAGCCCTTCCAGTGCATGCAATTAATGACCCCATCTTATCATATTTCAAAAAACGACGATAAGACACGGACACATTTACACTGAGGGACATAGCACGTGACCATTATCAGATGACGGCGTTAGTGCAAGACAAAGAATGGAGTGTATTGGACTCAAACTCCAAGTGGAAATAATTGTATCTGTGCTACTGAAAACCCTTCAGTGCATCGTGTATCTTGCACGTGATTTCATCGATACTGTCATCATCTTGGCATTCTCACCATAACCATATTACAGGATTTGTTAGGCATTTGCTTTGGCACCTGTTAAGCCACTGCATATTTGCTCCATTATTTCGTTTTAAACTTGCCCATCTTGCTATATAACAGCGTTATTAACGTATGAAAAAGACTCAGCATCTTATTCCAGCTGGTTTGTGTTCCCATTACCGTTAATAGGTAGAAGTGGTCGCGGAAGTGGACGCAATAGTTGGACAGCGTATTCTATATGCAGTCTCATCTAGGCGTTATCTTCAGAATTATGAAAAACCGAACTTCCCATAAGATGTGTAAGCGCTGTGTATCTACTCGCCATCATATTTTCTCCTAATTGACAAAGTCTAAGTCGCGTTGCAAGGTCAACCCGAGATCCCTGTCACGGGAAACGCCCTGCGGAATTTTTGAACCTTACCGGGAATCGTGGATGATCGGATGTTCAACGATTGTACTTGATGTACAGAGGGGATGATAAATCCATCGATTCCATCCGCCTTCATTGCACAGAGTTACTTGAAGACAGACATTATTAGCTTGACACGGTGCCCGTTGTACAAGGAATTTTGAATATTGCATCCTCTTCCGAAGAATTACCTCAACTTATTGCCAATCCCCTGGTTTTGAGGGCTTGGGAATAGGCTATGCAAAGCGTTGCTCGCGGATCTCAGTAGCATAGTGTTCAGGAAGTCAGCCATGAACTAGTAAGCTCTGAGTTCCACCCAAGCTCAGGCTATCTCCGCCTGATGAGTCTAAAACCAAGACGAAACCGTGGTCGTGGTGTACCAGTGTTGTGAAGAGCAACACGCAAATATATCCATCCAAGCTTAATTAATTTGATAGCGTTCAGCTTCTCAGGAGTGGTACGAAAACCCACAGAGGGAATGTACTGCATATACAGTATTCCTGATTACGCTTCCGAATACCTTCGTCCAACCGGTCAGCTTCACCTCACAGACTGCAGGCACTCCTCGACTGACTTTCCGGTGAAAATGGCACCGTTCAGCTATGTGATACTTTACCTTAAATCTGTTCTAAACTTCTCGGTCTTCCCCTGAAAGACTGACGGAGCCGACGAATGGCCAAACTCTCATCATATCTGCCTGAACAAAATTCGGCGGCTCATCGATTTTGTGGTTATTTATAGGTCAGTTTGTTAACAAATATAACTATGTGCCTGTTTTAAATATCAACAATATCCCAGGGCTAGTGCCCTAAGTTATTATTTCTGCCACCCTTTCGTTTTAAGTATTACCTCTATTATGGTGATTGGTTGAAATATGACCTACCAGCGTAGCTAATATTACCAGCAGGCTCAAGCCGAAACGAACTGAAATCACCGAACATGTCCAACGTATTGAAAATCGAACCAGTTCACTTTCGGCCAGCCCGTTCAAAGCTGCTGTGTACAACATGGCGGTAAACTTCTCCCTCCCAACGAAATAGGTCGGCTAGAATTAGCTCCAGGTTTTACATCATTTGACCGGGCAGCAGAATTTTATACATTCGTGAGCTTTTTGTTAAATCAAAGCGCACATGCATTCCACTTGCCCTGCTTTGGTGACCTTAGTTTGCCTGAGAGGAACAGTGTTTCATGAGTGTTACAAACTCCTTGTTCCAATGTAGTGCGCCCAAATATATGACTGGCCCTGACCCAGATCGTTCTCCTGGGTGACCGTTTATTTAGTCTGCCTTTCAGTTGTGGATACTTATACTCGATAAATTGCTTCGCACTATCTGGGATTGGGAAGTACTCTAAGATTATTCCGTTCCTTTACCATTCGCTGCCATTCCTTGTTGCAGGGTAACGTAGTGTGCTTGGTAATCTCGAGAAAAAGTTTAACTCTTATGTTTATTAGACATGTCCTGAGATTAGCAAGATGATTGGGCACACGCTGTCCAACAGCTAATCGTCGATTAATGACCACAGTACTTTTGGCACAGTTTAGTAGATTAATTTTCTTACCGTTATGTTACTTCATAATGTGAGCACCGCTCCAAACCACCACGATCGGACAATCTCAAGTATATTTCCACTCTCTAGGTTCCTAGAAGTGAGACCCTGACTACCAGCTGTCGAGAGCATCCGTCTCTGTGACTTCACTTGTGTTGAAGATAAGTGAACGAAGACAGACGGTTATCGATGTCTCATATCTGTTAATAATTATACTGTTTTCACGAGCATCATGGCTAAGTCATACTAATCCGTTCTCCAGACGTTCGTTAGGTTGTCTGTTGAGGGCACTCATCAGCCAGGTTACAGATGTTCTCAACAATGCGTTGGGTCGATGCAAATGGCCTAACTAAAGGAAATTGTTAATAAGCCAACCACACAGGAATTGTGTCATAAATTTTCGGTGCGTAACAGGTCCACTTCAAAAAAGAGAACTAGGACGTCTCCTATCAAAAGTTTCTCATCTATATCTGTGCAACAACCGCGATGTCCCACAGCGGAGAGTAACTCAGGTTCTACTGAATCGACCGCGTTGAGCAGGCACCAAAACAGTCAGATTCCATGAATCTTGTAAGGTTGAATGCTTTATTCAGCCTCAGCCACCGTACTGTGAAAATCTCTTCTTAGTTCGTTCATTCAGGAACTGGATAGGCCCGAGGTGAGCTTATTAAACGTAAGCCTTAACGACAGCTGATAGAAGAGGAAATGCGTACCGGAATTTTGGGTAGCATACAAATTTGTACGTAAGTATGACGCACTGTCTTGGTGCGACCCAAATTGCGCGACGAAATTTTGCGGACTTCCTTCGAGTATCTACTGTTCAACTTGCAGATCCGTTACCAGCTAGCCAGAACGGCCAAGTGACGCAATACCAACCAGCAAAGCAAAGGACTTCCTTGATGGATTGGAAAATAGGCTGGGCGAGTAACTCCAGGATGGCGTGATTATGCACCAACTATGTATACTTGACAGCAATCATGCATGGATTCTGCGTATCTTTGTGACTGTTAAGAGCCTGAGGACGTTCGTCCCTACATTGGAAACATTAGTCCTGGAAAGCCCCATCCAAGATTTCATCAAAATAATTCGCCCATGTGAAGTGGAAAACTGAGAAGACAAAACCAGATGGTACACACATGGAAGCGGCGACCAGGTTAACGCACACCTCGCCTATCTAGAGTTGGGAAAACACGCGTATCAGAGGTACACAAAATGTCGACTAGGCTGTAGACTCAATCTATGGCTGATGCAAAGACTGAAGCAGCACACGTTAGTGTACGGTTTGCCAAAGTCTACCCGGACTTCTTGAAGGCGTCGGATGAACAGGACAGTAGGATCCTACTTTCCTAGCTTTACAACCACCGCATTAATAATCCTGTGCTAGAATTCATCTGTGAGGTTCGTCTTCTCTAACATGGAAATATGTGGCAAAATCTGAATAATCAACACGGACTCTAAAATTTGTCACTAAATTCCTAACTAGTCTAGAGGACGTTGTTGGTGCTGCCCGAAGTCAGATGTCGGCCTTCTGCCACTGTGTGCTGGGTTTCATGCCCATTTTCGAGTAACACCGCTAGAAGAGTGCAAGCGAGGACAAAGCCAGTATTAAAGTAACGCGTAAGTAACGACCGGTCCTCAAAGCTCTCCGCTTCTGTTTCTTTCCCAGTGATCCAAGTAGCAGAGGTTTATTTCACAGAAAAATGGTTGCATGTGCCTCAAGATCAGAGCCCAAATGCTCAGCTGCAAGCATTCCACGATGGGATTTATGGATAACCAATCTAAAACCCTATATAAACAACCAATGCGTGATGTACAGGTTGTTTTATTAATCATGTCCGAAGCTAGGAGCGGCTGCACTCAGTTGCTGACATACCCCGGCGCCCTGCATTGCTAACTGTCCAGTGGCGCAAAGTGCTTTGCCGGCAGGAGTGTGATGGGACACAGAAGCGCGACATGTGTGTCTACGATCGCAGGGCTCACCGAGCCGTCCGATTATGAGAAGTAAACATCATCAACACTACAGCCGCAATCGATCTGTCATGCGCTGCTCGCAGGACGAGACCAAATAGTCGCAGGTCGTTCGGCTGTGAGAACTGGAAGTTAGCCAGAGACCACCGCCGCACTGAACATGTCATGCTTGGATCGATCGGTAGTCGGCCTTCATGCGGGTGAAAAAGCCAGCAAAAGTGTTCCCTTGGGAACGGTTAGTGGGTCGCTTTGTTAGCAATGGAGCAGGAGCTTATACCCGTGTCATCTAGGTAACAGCAACCACAGTCACGTAACGTGACGGTGCATCAGCGCGTGATTATTGTGCATCGGTATGTTGAGTATAGGTCCAATGCGGCGCAAACCGTAAAGCGCTATAATAATACGCACTGTGTTACGCGGCCCATTAACGAGCGGTATGTGCGTCGAGTGGTGAAAAGATTTGCGGAAAACTGACAGCGTTTGCAATTTCATACAAAGCGGACGGCTTCGCACCGTCACGGATGAAGTATCAGTTTGCGCTTTTGTTCAAGTGGTATGCAGTAACAGCCAACTTAGTAAGCGGCACCTCACCTAACATGACGAAACCACACCGTATGTTGTGCATCGAATAATGAAGGGGAAAATTCCGGCGGTGCAGCGCAACGCAGGTGCAAGTTTTGGATGCATGCACTTCACTCAAGCGCTTGGAATTCGCCCGTTTGTTTTTAAACAGTCTGAAGGTGTATGCCATTTGGTCCACTGACAAGGCGGTGCTCACTGTGCATGGGGAAGATACACAACGAGTTTGGGCAACAACCAACCTATGGGAATGCGTTTCACGTGTTCAACATAGCAAGAACATAGAGTAAAAAAGCCACGTCACCTCTCTGGTTTGGTAACTTACTGATGCGGCTTGAAATCTAATTGCGATGAACCAAATCGAATCATACCCAAATGCGTCTATACATTAGTAATCAAAAATTGCTGTGTGGATTCACGGCGCTGGCACAGGAAGCCTGAGCTTGACGGCCGACCGCTGTCCTCTGCACGGGCAATAACCTGCACGCCAGTGGAGGATGGGTCGGGCTATATCGCAGTTAGGTTTCCATTCGTAATGGTCGGCTGTCATCCCACATTGCTCAGTGGCGCAAGCTGCTGGCTAGTTGACGTTAGCATCTAGCGGTCATGGGTTCGATCCCCAGTCTGGAACCGATGGATGCGCACCACTGACGAGCCCCAATAGGGCGAAACTTGCATCTGGTGAGTTCCGGATTGTTAGCTTACCTATGCGGCTTGGAATCTAATTGTACTGAACCAAATCGAATCATTTCAAGGTTTTGTTTCGTTACACTTGCAAGAGAATCCACCCAGAAAGCAACTAAAACTCACCCTGGTCTGTGACAGTTCCAAACGCCAAGCTAAATGCTGCACCTCCAATCCACTGAGGTAATGCGTCTGTTGGAACTTTGCTTCTAACATCTGCACTTGAAAGCGAGAGAAAGGCACTCTTGGACTGCGGTTCCTCACACAGCGCGGATCGTCCAATTGTGGTCGGATCTCTATTCTGCTCGAAATGGAACATCCCATGTCAATAGGATGACGGTACTGCTTGTTTGGATAATCTGAAAGGTATGCAAAGCAACACATGCACGAATTCACAGAAGTGCTTATGGAAAAATACACTTGTGTGTGTGCGTCTAGCACTCGACTTTTTGGCTTTGTCAATCAAATGGTATTCGCGTGCTACAAACGCGCCGACTGCTCCCAGTAACTAACACAATTAAGGTTGTTTTATCGGTTTCTTAATTAGTCTGAGCCGAATGAATGTCAAGCTACAAAGAGTGCTTTACACCAACGATATCGATGAAAACATATTACAGGCCAGTGCAATAATACAGGACAGTCGGCTAAATCACGAACAGAAGTAAAACCCACAACGAAGCTGCTCTGGTTTATTGGATCCCAAGCAGCAGCCGGATGTGTGCGGTCCGACTGGCTGGCTTGCTTGTTCAAAGTTTTGAAATCGCGCTAGGTTAACAGGTGCCTGGTTGTCATCGCAGCCTACGCCCACACAAACGGTAGCAATGGCTCGTTGAAGACATCTATCCTCCAATGAACGGGCTCCTACGCCGCAGAAGATGCACGAACACTTTAATGGGGAAACTCACCTCCACCTTGTGCATTTTCGGTTAGTCCCCTCTGGTTCCCCGAAACCGGACCAACAGGTCGATGACGCTGCATGCGTTGTCAGCGGTTCCAGACATGGGCTGCGCATTGCTTCCACTAATGTTTACAGTTTCATAAACAAACTCGACGATCTGTGCCACTTCGCTGCCTCTCCGCCGGACGTATAAAGACTGGCTGATACCTGGTTGGATTCTGCGGCAACCTTCCGAGCATCATCATCATCATCATCATCATACACGTTAGCTAGAGGTGGGGAACACCTCAGCTACTGTGCCGCAATACAAAGAAAAAAAATGAGAGAGAAAAAGAAAATAACTGGTGAAAGCTGGCTGAGCTACCGGTAACGGATGGGCATCGTTCCGGTAAGCTACCAGCCGGCTGCTGTGCACCCAAAAAAATTATTATGCAAAATTATATAAGGCTAAGTAATGAGATCGTGCTTGGAGGGGGGGGGATAAAGAAACTCACAGCACGATCGCCACTGAGGTCGGCTGATAACCATATCAACAAGTGTGTCCAACCAAACGTGTTCATCGTCTTTCGGACCCCAACCAGGGAGCCGAGACGCTCCAACCGAGGCCAGTTCAGAAGTGAGGGTCTTCATTCCTCTGGACCAAGTCATCGCTTGGCCACCCCTCCTCTTCTTCCATCCACACCTCCGGCGCGCAAACAACACACGTCGCGGAAGTCGGTGGGCTGGCATGCGTAACACGTGGCCGAGCCTTCGGAGCCTGATGCGTGAAATAACGGTGCTGAGCGGTTCATTTCCTTTTCCTGTGCCATAAACAAGGCGTCGAACACGCTCGTTGCTCACGCGGTGTTCCCACCAAATGTGAGCTAAATTACGAAGGCACCGGTGGTCGAACGTAACTAGCCTCTTCAGGTCGGTTGCTTTAAGCGGCCAGGTTTCACAACCGTACAGTAGAGTAGAACGTAATGCAACAATGTACACTCTATCCTTCAGGGCAGAGTGATGTCGCGCCGGCGCCATATGTGGCGAAGGTTAGCAAAAGCGCCTCGAGCTTTGCTATACGGTTCGTGATCTCATCTTCAATCCCACGGGCGCGGATACAACTTCCCAGATAGTTGAATTTTTGAACGACTTCTAGCTGATCCCCACCAAGGGTCAGCGAAGGAGGCGGTCCAGACCAATCGTGGAGGATCGCTTTGCACTTCGATGGTGCGAAGCGAAACCCGAAGTGACGGACAGCTAGTGCTAATCCGTCCAGTGCCGCTTGGCATATTTGTGAGCTGTCACAGATGAGGGCAATATCATCAGCATACCCCAAGACAACAAGTCGTTCTCCTGGGAGTAGCTCCACACATTCTAAGTCGTGTCCTGTAAACGCGATTTCCATGACTTCGTCCACAGCGAAGTTGAAGAGGAAAGGTGACAGCGGGCATCCTTGTCTCACGCCGCTGGAGATATTAAAGGGCGACGACAACTTGCCGTAAGCCCTCACTCTGCCCGAGCTACGCGCATATAATGCTCGGATAATATTCACATATTTCTCAGGTACACCTTTCCTGAGTAGACAGTCCCAAAGTGCAAGTCTATCCACCGAATCGAATGCACCTTTGATATCGAGGAACACGACAATGGTCGGCCGCCAATATGTGTGACGGTGCTCCAACAACTGACGCAAGGTGAAGATGTGGTCAACGCAGCTACGACCTCGACGAAATCCAGCTTGCTCTTCACGAATCTGGCTTTCACGAGTGCCAGTCAGTCTGTGAAGGATGACAGAGGCAAGCAATTTGGAGGCGATGGAGATCAGACTGATTCCTCTATGGCTGCCGCATTCCGATCGTAAGCCTCCTTTAAAAATTGGGACTATGATGGAGCGGCTCCAATCGGTTGGGACAGTCTCCTGCTCCCACAGTCTCACTAGTAACTCGTGTAAATCATCCACAAGAGCAGATCCCCCGAATTTGAAGAGGGCTGGAGGAAGGTCATCAGGTCCCGCGGCTTTATTTAACTTCAACAGTTTGATCTCATGTTCGACTTCTGAGCGAGAGGGTGGATCCAAAGGAACAGCCCACGGAGCGGGGCGATCACTGGTCGGCGAGAAATCTAACAATTCCGACATATTAAATTGCCTTTCAAAGTGCTCAGTGCAACGTTCCACGCCTGGAACCTTCCAAGCGGTCAGATAGAACGCAACTTGTGCTTCCGGTGCGACAGATTATCGAACGACCGCGGTGGTGTACTGCTCTACATCCGGTACTTGTTGTGCGGAAGACTGGTAAGTACCTTCCGAAGTGAGAATGGTCTGTGAGAGAAACTGTGCTGCTCAATCCTCCTGAGGCATGACATATTGTTGATGGGTGTAGCGTAACACAGTCAGCGTAGTTGCTGTTTGGATTGGTTGCCGCATGTGCGAAACCGCAAGAGTCTGTCGTTCAAATTCCCCACGGGCATTTTGAATTCGAGGCTGGGTTTACTGAGATGATATTCGAAAATGGGACAGCACAATACATCTGCCAGCCGATGCGCCTTACACCGCACTCAAATCCATCGCGCCTGCGCCTGATGTTGACTAGCTGCGAGCATCGTGTTCGTGATGTTTCGGTCCTAGACGCCATGGCAATTAATGATCATTCAATGGTTTTGGTCAACCTCTAGCTTTCGGTAACATACTCGTATCCGCTGGAGCCATCCTAAAACTACTGGAGGCTGACTTTGATGGTCCCACTCAAGCCGCTAACCAAGTGGACTGGTCATTGCCACAGGATTCATCTACTTTAACCTGTTAGTCTGTTATAAATAAACGTGTGAAATCGATGTGCGCCCGAGTTGCGCACATCAATCATCGGAAAGCTGGACCAGTGAAACCACAATGACTCGACAAGGTATATGGTTGGTTAGCTCGAAGGCGACGAGTATTGTGGAATAAATTCCTCGTGTCTGGCTCTGTCGGCGATTACCAGCTGTACAAAAGGCAACGTAATCTATGCAACAGCGAAGAGGAGCATGCATGCGCAGCATAAACGGCCCCCAAGCTTGTTTTTGCTTACATGAAACGGTGTCTGAGACCGGCAGGCGGCACCTCGTTTTATCTGGTCAGCGTGGCTCCGTCTGACCTCCCTCATTTCGCCTATTCCCATTTTTGTGCTCCTTCTTGTTACGGACATCCACGACCGATGCTTCATGTCACACCCACTAACTACACGCGCCCAATCACATGACTATAGTGCATTCGCTGATTGCCCGCTGTTTCTCATTGGTTCGTTTTTGTCCCATAGGTATTCACTTAGCTCCGGTTAAAAGCAGAGTACAGTTTCACACCTACCATCCGGCGTTGGGGTTTTTCCTACGTCTAAACTGACTACAGGTCCATACACGGATTAGGAATACACGATCGGTACGTAACAGTTTTGTCCTCCGGGCAATCACTAGCTTCCGCCAATTACAGCGTTGTTCGAGTGCCTTGACGGACAGCCTCTGATTCCTTGCATTGAACGTACGTCTGTGTTGGTGATGCTCTACGCTTCTGTTTTTCTAAGTGGGCATTCGTTTATAAGAAGCTATAAGTGTACCGCTGCTACGGAAATCCAGACCCTGGATTGCGATGTAGACGATGTACGAACCTACATGTCAGTCTTGACAGCACGAGCCCGTTGATTCTCAAATCACTGTCTGCCATTATCTCGCCCCCGGTGACTGATCTGTTCATCAGATTGCTGTCAGATAGTGCATTGCCGAGTGGTTTGAAATGATCGAGAGTGAAGCCGATTCCGAAGGGTAGTGACCGAAGCAAATTGGACGATTACAGACCGCCTTTCTGACCACCTTTTTGACCAAAGTGCTTGCGAATATCGTGAAAAGGGGTCTGCTGCGGTTGCTGGAGTCGAAAAATCTCCTGACCACGGCGCAGCACGGCCTCATGAAGGGCCGCTCCTGTATAACCGAACTGCTGTTGACGCGGCAGAAATGGTTGCAAGCGTTGAATTGGGAGATGTCGGTGGATGTGATATTCATTGATTTCAATATATGGTTCGAAAAAGTGGACCATGAAGTTCTTCGCAACATGCTGAAGATCTGCGGTTTTGATGGTTTACTGTATCACTGGATAAAATGACTTTCACATTTGACGGAAATGGAGGGTGCAAGTGAATGACCATCTAACGGACTGGGATTCCTCCACCAGTGGTGTACCCCAAAATACGGTACTGGGGCCAATTTTATTCCTGATCGACGAATTGCCATGTTCGCCCAATACAAGCACATAGCAACTAGATCTCTACGTTTAAAATATTCATCATTCAATATTCAATGGTGACTGGGGATTTGAATGCTAAAGTTGGAAAATTGTCTGCTGATGTACTGCATCCGGGCGGCCAACACGGTGTAGGCTTCCGAAATGAAAACGATGAGCGGTTACTCCATTTGTGTGAAGGCGCTCGCTTATTTCTTGCCAGCACTGAGTTCCGACACAGCATCCGTCGGAAGGTGACATGGTTCCCACCAACGTCGAACCAGATATGGATGCAAATCGATCACCTGGCGATTAACTGCCGCTGGACAGACTGCGTTCAAATGTTGCTCGATATGGTGCACATGTGTGGACACCGATCATGCATTTGTATGTGCTGAGCTGTGGGTGCGTTTGGGCGGATGCCCTCGAGGACACTGTTAGCGCGTATACACCAGCCAACTGGTGAAGTCAGACTTTCTGAAGGCGTATCGAAATACGCTGACATGCGGCTTTAGCAAACGCTCACTGAATACAATTGAAGGTCTCTGGTCGCAAGTTCACCAGGGCTTAGTAGCAGCAGGCACACCCTTATGTAGCAAATCTAATAGCCAACGTGGACATCGGACCTTCTCCTAGTCTCTGGAACCTATCGGTGCTCGCTGGCACATTGCGGCTGGAACCGAACACAATCTGACTTTCAAAGACTTTAGGGAAAACTCCGTGCTAACCTGCAGAGAGAACGCGAACCCTCGTGATCTGTTGGTGTGTCAGAGATGCAAGTGAGTCTACCGTTTTTAACCATCGGATGTTATTCCGTCTGGTACAGGAGACCTGGTGTTAGTGAAAATATATGACGAAAGTGGACATCCTTTCCACAACTGGTCAAAACGCTTGGGGCGTTGGGGTGAGTATTTTGAAAGGTAATCTAATCGACCGGAATTGTATGATTTCTCATCGGTCATTGATCGCCCTGTTCTCTGGGCTGTCCCCTTGGATCCGCTTTTTCGCTCAGAAATCGAACGTGAATGCTGACTGCTGAGGTTGCATAAGGCCACGAAACCAGAGGTTTTTCATCCCCCTCGTTCTTCCTGCTGATTTACACGAATTTTTAGTGAAATTTGGGAGCAAGAAACCGTCCAAACCGACTGGAGTCGTTCTGTTATTTGTCCAATCTTCCAGTTCAGAATGCGATAACCATAGGGGAATAAGTCTGATCTCTATCGCGTCCAAATTGATCTCCTCTGTCATTCTTCACAGATTGCCTTGCGCTCGTAAAGGCCAGGTACTTGAGTACCAAGCCGGGTTTTGTTGAGATTGGGGATGCATCGATCACAGTTTCACTTTGAGTCAAATGTTGGAGTACCGTCACATATATTGGCGGCCACCCATGGTTGTGTTACCCAACATCAACGTTGTTTTCGGCTCGGTGGATCGACGTGCGTTTTAAGACTATCTACTCAGGAAAGGTGTGCCCGAGGAATATGTAAATATTCTCCGAGCGCTTTACGCGCTTAGCTTGGTCAAAGTGAGCGCTTACAACCAGGTGTCGCCGCCCTTCAAAATCTCCAACGGTGTAAGACAAGGATACCCGCTGTAATCTTTCCTCTTCTATTTCGTTAATGACAAAGCAATAGAAACGAGGTTCGCTGGAGACGACTTATAAGGTGTGGCGCTACTCCCATTTGAAGGACTTTTTCACTTGAAGTTTGCTAACGATATTGCCATCATATATAACAGCAAACAAAAGAGTCATGCGTCACGGGACAAATTACCACTGACTGTTAGTCGTTTCGGGCTCTTTTTCATTCTCAATATGGAAAGCTGTCCCCCGAGATTAGCTCGAAGCGCCTCCTTCGCTGATCCTTGATGGGCATCCGATAGAATTCGTTCAGAAGCGCTGCCACCTAGTCAGTTGAATCAGCGCCGTATAGCAAAAGCACGATGCGCTTTTGCTAACCTTCGCCACCTATGGCACCGGCACGACATCATTCTCTCCCTGAAGGGCTTAGTGCACAATGCATCGGTACGTTCGACACTACTCTACGGTTGTGAGACCTGGCCTCTTAGATCGGCGGACATAAAGAGTCTACTTAGGTTCGACCAACGGTACTTTAGCGTTTTGGCTCATATCTGGTGGGAACACCATGTGAGCAATGAGCGTGCTCAACGCTTGGTTTAAAACACAAGCAGAAGAAGAAGAAGAAGAAGAAGTGAACCGTTCAGCACCGTTACTTCAGGCGCCAAGCTCCGATGGCTGACCCAAATGTTGTCCATCGATTCCCGAGGAGTGCTTTGTTTGCTCACTGGGGGTGTGCAAGGAATAAAAGGAGAGGAAGCCAGGTGATGAGTTGATCAAAAGGAATGGAGACCCTTACTTCGCCGTTGGCCTTGGTTGTAACATCTCGACTTCCTTGTGTGTGTGTGTGTGAAAGATGGCGAACTAGAGGTGTAGCATATGGGGGCGGTGGAAGCGTTCCGCCACGGGCAACATGTGACTGTGGGCTTCACTTTTAGTACTGTCGAATATTCGATATCAAATATAACGTGCCAACCATCCGGATAAGCCGACGTTTGAAGATGTTAATGTTACTCTCTTTGGTCAATAACACAATAAACCATGTCTCGCACTTGTTTAAACGTTTTTCCTAGCAATCACCTTACATGTTCCATTGTGGTCCATTACATAACTTTACCGGTGTGTCGCAAATAAACGTCCATTCATCCAAATCTAACGTGCATTTTGCCATGCCTTTAGTCAAGGCGAACATTTTTCCAATACTTCGCGCCGTACAAGGAATTGCTTCGCCAATGCGATTGACATCGATGTTTGAATACACTTGTTGATATGTGAAACGGCCGACAACATTGGCGTTTGCCTTAGGAGTGTCCGCCCCTCCCCCTCCCGCTTATCCTCTCCCTCCAACAATGATCTCATTCGCTAGACATAAGGTGGCTCATTATTCTGCACTGTACCCGGCTGTTAGCGCTCGAGAATGACGTCCATCCGGGACTGGTGACTCACCAATTTTTACTTCGTGCACTTACATTGCGGCAAAGTAGCTGAGGTGTTTTCCACCTCTAGCTAACTCGTAGGAGGATGATGCTGATGACGCTGATGATGATGAGGATAGATGATGATGAATTAATTCATTCCTCGCTGAAAGTATTATGCTCGGACAAAACTATTCCTGTTAAGTGATGGTCAGCCAGATTTTGACAACCGGTGGAGTGCGGCGTACCGCATGGTTCGGTACTTTGGCCTCCTCTGTTTTCATCCTTAGTAACGATCTAGGCAAAGTTATCGCCTCAGAAGTTTAACTCATCGCGAACGACCGTAAGATTTGACAGGCATTCAAAGGATTGGTCAAGCACGGAATCAACCAGCGTGATCTCCATGTGGCCTGGAATCGGTCACTGAGGAACGCGCTGTCATACAATTAGACAAGCGAAGTGTTGCCCGTATCCATATATTCAACCATGTCGGGCGCCATTTGAATACCACATCTCAAGAATATGATTCCGGTGTGCTGATACGAACAACTTTGATTATTCCAGGGAGTCTGAGTCCCCTTCAAAAAGTGGAAAGCGGCATGTTTGGTTTTCTGCGTAAGACAATCGGGAATTTGGATTCACGCGTTTGATTTCTGATGCTCAGTGCTTGCGTGTGTCTCCATGTAGGACGTTATCTAGACTTTACAGCTATGTCCAGAGCATACAGTTGCAGCTCTCAAGATCCTATTAGGTACAACAAAAATATCAATGTTTTGTGCCCCCTGTCGCCTCAGGAGTAGTTGAAGAAACTCGGTGTGTTCACTGAACCCTACTGGCGACTACATAGAGACTTCATATAAAAGTACCAAGTACTGAAAGATCCCCGTTACTTATGCCGCCACCTTCTAAACACAGCATGAGCAAAAACCTGAGTAGCAATGTTTTTGCATCCACAATACACTCGCCTAATTTTTCAGCAACCTTACTTATCCCTTTGGCGCTGCTAACACTGGAACGTCCCCCTAAACTCAATTGTGTGCCTCACATCGGCCCTTTTCAATCTACGCTTGAACATTAAGCTCAGCTCCGTACACTTTGTTGTATGATCAGGTGCTCTGCAGTGAATTCCAGCTAACCGGTTTTTTGTAATTTTACTCAATACAAGCTGGTGAGCAGGCAGATTGTTCCTAATTATGTGCATTAACCATATTCTTTTATTATTTCGCTTGTATGGTGTTATCTCATTCCTACATCCCGGATCCTTATTTGCCGTTACCCCATTGCTTCGCAGATACTCATCACCTTTTGTCCAATTGTATATCCTTCGAATTGGTTATTCCTTCTGTTACCAATTTACGGGGTCTGTAATCCTATACTTCTTTTACTCTACAAATAGAACTTTTAATATACCCCTGATTCGATGACTTACGACTTCGGAGAACATCTCAGTTCCCGGTACGTTCTACTGTCCCGCTATCTCTACATGACGAGTGCAGCTGAGTACAGAAGGGTTCGCTGAGCGCAGTGTTGGAAGCAGGCAACGTCGAACAATTATGTCTACAATACCATGACTGTGTTCAAAAGGAAATATCTACTAGATAAGGGTTAGTCTACAAATTGTAAATTCGTAAGCCGGTATACATTGTGATTTGGTACTTCCATCTTATCTATGAAGTGCATAAATTTTTATCTAATGCCTCCAGAACTGGATCCCCCTTGAGCATTGCTATTCGCGTACTTGCAAGGGTCGACGTGATCGAACACTGTGGAATTCTCCAACATCGTGATGGTTGCTCAGTGATCATCTAAGTGTTTTGAAATACTTACGCAGTAAAACAAGAAAGTTGTGGGGGGAACCTCACGTCCAGTAGGATAGAACTCAAGCTTTGATGGACCGGAGAACCAAACAGCGCGGGATAGAGGCGCATCTAAATGCATCAAAGTAAGATAACAGACTCGAGACTTTTGTAACTACTTCCTTTATATGGATGGACTATGATGCATCTTGACACAGAACGAATCATCTCACTGATAAGGTTGAATTTTTGTGTCTGGTTTTTGGTCATCCGCTTTGAAACACGCAATCTTAACTGTAAGTCAATGTCAGCTTTGAAATAAACCTGTTCCATTTCAAACCTGGGTCCACATCTGAAGTGGAGAGATTCGCCGCTGCAGTTTGGCGAGTTGTCAGCATCGAGGCTTTCCTTGACAAGAGGGATTGTCAACGAAGACCATCAGTGTGAAGCCGAGAGTATTCTGTGAGTTCGGAGAACACGAACACCTTTGCACTTTGATACCTTCTGTGACGAGTGAATACTTATGGACAAGCATGTGAATCTATTGAGGTAGGTAAAAATTTGTATCAGGCTCGGTTAACACTTTATATTCAATCGGACTGCCTGATCTAGCAGTATTTTTGAACGCTTTAAAACAACAGCTATATTTGCATACTTGGAAATTTTAGATGTGGTGTTTGCAACTTACTGCAGGTTGAGCTAGGCCAATGGAGTTGGGATGTATAGTCGTCTTGTGCATCCCGGTTGTTTGTGATCATTTTAATGAAATTTCAATTTATATGCCTGTCATCATGGAATCTCATAATCTTAAGTGCTTGCCCACTGTCTCTAATGGGTTTCCATAACGGACACCCTATGTTACTAGTGCATAAACTTGGCATTGTACAGGCCATTGAGTATAATGAACAAATAATTCACTAAGTTTATGGTAGACGGTCGCGCTGATCATCAGAGAAGGGCATCACTCAATAGTTGCTAAGATCATGATGATATGATCTTCGTTGTGTACGCGCCGGTGACAGGACAATGTGATCAGCGTGGTCAGGTGAGCAACAACGGGCGTCACGTATGATCCAGAGTGACAGGTCTGACCGATTGGCTGCACACGACTTGACCGTTGACAAGCCAGCTGTTAGTCTGACCCCGCCATCTCAATTACTGATAAGAAGAGATGGTGAGTCTTTGATGGGATAAGTATAGCACGTATAGTCGTATTGAACGTGCTGCGTTCGGATAGCGGTAAAACTGTCATCCTACAACCGGCAATATCTTCCCAAAATTTCACATGTAAGCAAGTGTAGACTGCACAGTATATGATCAAATGTTTCGACAGCAACTCGAGTAAATAGTCCTTTACCCTTACCACAAATTACGTGCCAAGTCCTTTCAAGACTGTGAATGTGCTAAGGATCTGATACGTGTACATGAACTTCTCACGAGTTCTTGAAAGCGGCGGTCTTGGGCTTGATCAAACGGTTGTCTCAGTCTTAAACGATGTCCCAACAAGGTGCACGTTCCTACAATCTGGAACCTGGAAGAGCCAGAATGGTGAAATTCTCACATTTACAAGCGTGTAATCGTGCAAAGTTCACAGGTTATCGCTCAATGCCTATTCTTCCGCTGTTTTCTGAAGCTGTAATCACAGAAGCACTCACGCAGTCTTCGGAGAAATGAGACTCAGACACTTTGGAACAGTACAAGTTTCGACAAAAACGCCCATGCTCTACGAACTTTTTCTTAGCCTTCAAACCAACCTGAATCTATCAAGTAAGGACAAACTGTTTGTACAACCCACCCGAATTTCTTGAATATCTTGATTGTCGGGGTTATCGCATTCCTCCTATGAGCTCCAGGGCCATGTAGTCTGTGACCAAAACTTGAGTCGCAAATTTATTTGAATGTGAGGATTCCAACTGCCCTGCATGATCCAGTAAAGATACTTTGTAGTGTCACACGAGGCTTGCCCTCACCAGCGAATTTACAAGGACGACATCCTCAATGTTCTACTCGATTACGATGCCCTCCGACTATGGCGGACCACCAGGAGAGCAGGTTAGTACATACAGCAGCAATATTACTTCAACAGTGCTTATTACTGGTCGACTAATACACGAGGCAGTTCTGCCTGGCGAATTGCCCACAGCTGAGCATAAGCCTCTGGAGCATATACGAGGATCGATTCAGAAAACACCTTTTACAATACGCCATGGTTTCGTACAGGATGACGTGGATTACCGAACATAAACAGTGAAAACATCACAAGCTCACATTCGTAAGGCGGTTGTGTGCTTTGACTCTGCCGTCATTCTGCAAACCCTTAGAGCTTAGGTGCAGCTCCATGTTTGTTACCACGTGTAGTCATGGTTTACACAACAAAAGCGTGATCTAGCGCCTTTTAAGTATTCTCGTTGACTGATGGCCGAAAACGTTAGGGGCTTGTTCCCTGTCTTCTACTGAATTAGACTGAGTCCTACGTGTTTATTGGGGTGAACATCAAAGCATTATTATCATTACACACATTAGCTAGAGGTGGAAAACACCTCAGTTGCCTTGCCACAATACACTCAAAAAACCTGCAACAGGTGTGTGCCAGCTGAGCTGCCAATAACGGATGAGCCTCCGTCTGGGAAGCTACAAGCCGGCTACTATGCAGCAAACAGAAATTTATTATGCAAAATTATATTATCCTAGGAAATGAGATGATGGTTCCGGTGGAAAACTAAGAAAGGTGGGGAGAGACGATATGTCACAACACGAGCGCCATTTTGGTCGGCTCCTAGTGATGTCAGCAAGTGTATTCAGCCAAGCGTGTTTATCCTCTTTCGGATCCCCACCAAAGAGCCGAGAGGCTCCAACCGAGGCCAGCTTCGAAGTGACTGCCTTCATTCTTCTCGACCAAGACATCGCTTCGTCACCTCACCTCTTCTTCCATCCAGAGCCGCGGCGCAAACAGCGCACGTCGCGGGAGTCAGTGGGGTGACATGCGTAACACGTGGCCGAGCCATCGGAGCCGGGTACGTGAAATAACGGTGCTGAGGGGTTAATTTCTTTTTCCTGTGCCGTAAACAAGGCATCGAACACGCTCTTTGCTCATGTGGTGTTCCTACCATATGTGAGCCAAACTGCGAAGGCACCGTTGGTCCAACATAACTAGTCTCTTCATGTCTGCTGATTTAAGGGGCCAGGTTTCACAACCGTAGAATAGTGTGGAATTTACCGCTGCATTTTGCACTATACCCTTCAGGGGGAGAATGATGTCGCGCCGGTGACATCAGTGGCGAAGATTAGCAAAAGCACATCATGCATTTGCTATAAGGCTCGTGATCACATCTTCGATCACAAAGGCGTTGCTAACACTTTCCATATAGTTGAATTGTCGGACCTCTAGCTGATCTCCACTAAGAGTCAGCGTAGGAAGTGGACCATGTCCATCCTGGAGAAGAACCTTGCACGTCGAGGGTACAAAATAAAACGCGAAACGGCTGACAGACTGTGCTAATCTGTCTAGTGTAACTTGGCACTTTTGTGAACTGTCACAGATTAGGGTGATATCGTCAGTATACTCCAAGTCAAGAGGTCGTTCGCCTGGGAGAATTTGCACATCTTTCAAACCGTGTCCTGTGAACGTGATCTCCATACCTTCCACAATAGCGAAGTTGAAAAGGAAAGGGGACAGTGGGCATCCTTGTCTCACAGCTGGAAATATTGTAGGGCACTGACAGCTTGCCGTTAGCCCTCACGCTGCCCGAGCTACTCACGTACAGCTTTCGGATAATATTTACCTATTTCTCAGGCACACCCTTCCTGAGTAGACAGTCCCAAAGGGTATATCGATCGACCGACTCGAATACATTTGATATCGAGGAACACGACAATGGTGGACGGTCAATATATGTGATGGTGCTCTAACAACTAACGCAAGGTGAAAATGTGGTCAACGCAGACACCATCTCGACGAAACCTGGCTTTCACGAGTGCCAGTCAGTTTGTGAAGGATAACAGATGCAAGCAAATCGGAGGTGATTGAGATCAAACTGATACCTATATGGTTGCCGTATTCCGATCGTGAGCCTCCCTTGAAAATTGGAACTATGACGGAGCGGCTGCAGTCAGTTGGGGCGATTTCCTGCTCCCACAGTTTCATTAGCAACTCGTATAAATCATCCACAAGAGCAGACTGCCCGAATTTGAAGAGAGATGGAGGAAGATCATCTGGTCTCGCGGCTTTATTCAACCTCAGCAGTCAAATCGCACGTTCGACTTCTGTGCGAAAAAGCGGATCCAAAGGGACAGCCCAGAGAGCAGAGCGATCATTGACCGGCGAGAAACCTGACAATTATGACCGAGTAACTTGCCTTTCACAATGCTCAGCCCAACGCTCCAAGCGTTTTGACAACTTGTGGATAGGCTGTCCACTTTCGTTACATATATTTTCACTAACACCAGGTCGCCTGTTTCCCGTTTCCTGTATCAACCGGAATAACATCCGATGGTTACAAACGGTAGGCACACTTCCATCTCAGACGCACGATCAGACCGCCAGAATTCGCGTTCTCTCCTCTGGCTAGCACGGAGTTTTGTCCTAAAGTCTTTGCGAGTCTCGTTGTGTTCGCTTCTAGCCGCAATATGCCGGCGAGCATCGATAAGTTCCCGAGAGTGCGAGCAGACCCAATGTCCATGTCGGTGATTAGACTTACCACATGAGGATTTGCCAGCTGCCACTATGGCCTGGTGGGCATGACACCAGAAATCTTCAAGTTTAGTCGGTGAACGTTTGCTCAACACGCATGTCAGCGTACTTCGATACGCATTCAGAACGTCTGGCTTCACCAATTGACTAGTATCTAGGCGCTCACAGGGTCGTCGATGGCATCCGCCAAAACACACCTACAGCTCAGCACATGCAAGTACATGGTCAGTGCCAACACATGTGCTCCATGTCGAGCGACATTTCTGGACGCAGTCTGTCCAGCAGTAGTTGATCGCCAGGTGATCGATTTGCGTCCATAGCTGGTTCGAAGTTGGTGGGCACGATGTCACCCTCCGACGGATGCTGTGTCGGAAATTAGTGTTTGCAAGAAATAAGCGAGCATCTTTACACAAACGAAGTAACCGCTCATCGTTGTCATTACGGGCGCCTACACCGTGTTGGCCGCCCGGATACAGTTTAGCAGCGGAAAATTTTCCAACTTAAGCGTTCAGATCCCCAGCCAGCACCCCAGTGTCCGAGCTTCTTCTGTGACGAACGAGCTCGTTCAGTTGGCGGTAGAAGTCATCTTTTACCCAACCATGGCTAGATTTTGTGGGTGCATAGGCAGCGATGACGTATAGATACCTGTTAGTCACACGCGACTTCGAAGCTATGAACGATCTAGCCAATCGGACCGCACACATCCGGCTACTGATTTGGATCCAACCAACCAGAGTAACTTCAACCAGAGTACTCAGGGAAATACCAACACCGTCTTGGCCTGTGCTCGAAGCTGTATCATCACCGGATAGGCACGATGATAATTTGCTGCTGCTGTCACCTGAATGGATGGTAAAGTGAACACAGAGCTCGAGTCTTACAGGCTGGTCTCCGATAAGTAGCAGATATTGATCGAGAGGTTATACAATGTTCGGGCAAGTGCTGCCTGTTGACCGATCTGTAGCGAGGTGCGTACATTGGGGCATACCAATCTGAAGGAGGATCGAGGGCTCCAAGTGGAAGCCGATAAACTGGGATGGATTGCATGTTTGGACATGGGCTTGTCGATAGGGCAGGAGTGAAGCTCCGCGTTCACATGTGAGTTGAAACTAGAAGCTAAACACCTATCAAAGCAAGGTGGGAGAGGGCCAAGAAGCGAAGGGTTGCAAACAGGGGCTAAAAGTGAAGTTGAAGTGGAACGATAAGGGTGAAAAAGCGTAAGAGGGGGAATAAGAAGACGGGAAGACTTGAACGGTAGCATCCAAACCGCTATCCACCCTGCTCGATGCAGCAGATAGGGCACCGTTGATTATCCTCTGCGGTGGCCAGAGCATCAGGAAATTCTATGAGGAAATATAGGATTGCGTAGGCAGAATACTGTCAGGTTGCCCAGGCCTAGACAGGAGAACGATTAGGTTTCTCAACCAAAGTCTTTGTTTCAAAAAACTTACCGCAAGGCAGCGGGTTTGCCTTTAGGCTACAAGGAGTCCTGTTTAAGGCATAAGGAGCCACCCTTATTCCAACCCCCAACATGGAGGACCGGGAGGCTGAGCTTATCTGGCCTTTAAGTATTTACCAATTTAGTATGAGTGGTTCTGAAGGTGCAAAAAACGCCACCCAGCTTAGCACAATGGATCTCTGAGGCATGCAAACCATCTGACCCCGGTAAGATCCAGCCTCACTGCGATGGTACGCAGGATGGTTTTATGGTGGCGTACCGGATATTCAAGGACCCATGCGTGCCGCCACTTATGGAGACTCCACAAGGAAACCACCCACATAGACCAGTAGAGTAACCTGGTCGCAATGTAACCGTTTGGAATACCGAGGAAAATTACCTCACTTCGCATGTCACTATCGGCACACTTTCGACTAATGTTATTTCTGTTACTTCACAATCCGTAATTCATGAGTGACCTAACAATACATTGCGCCACCACCAACGTGCCTGCCATGCGAGCGCCAAGATGAGTCTACCGACACGTGTTAGTTTTTCGACATCTGTTTTTGGTTTCTTCTTTTGCACTCACATTATTTGCTGGGTACTTGCCATTTGACATGTAATTGATACATTACCTCCCTGTCTTTTGGACATTATCAATTTCCTCGCATACCTTTTCTTAATAATTTACTGACCAAACTATGTGAACGTAATGTACGTACGCTGTTGTATTGCGCAACATATCTCTTCTCCGGCTTTTACCTGAAATCGGAGATACTGTTAGTGGATTAACCCACTCTGAGGGTACTTTGGTGGACCTCCGATCAATTCTTAATTCCATCATGTTCACCACCTATTTAATTCTTGTTGGTTTATCCTCCCTGTGCGGAATTTCCAGTTTCGAAAGTACAACACAAAGCACTATATGGCCTTGTCACGCAAAGGTGTCCTGTTGGCATAGGTGGCAGCTTAGTGGTAATAACAAGCCCATATAAACGAAACCTACTGTTAAGCACGAGGAGCACTTACACTGCGGAATTTAAGGAGCACACTGTGTGGTTGGGTTGCGACTCGCAACCTCTATTGAGACCTCGGTTCACTTTGAGGTCAACCTCGGTCATTCTCATCTCGAGGACCGTGTCCTGAATGGAAATATGTGGATGTTGCTCTTCCCAACACTGGCACACCACGACCGCGATTTCTTCCTGGTTTGGACTCGTCAGGTGGAGATAGCCTGAGCTGGGGTGGAACACAGGATACGGTCCTCGAGATCGGAATGACCGAGGTTTACCTCAAAGTGAACCGAGGTCTCCATAGAGGTTGATAGTCGCAACCAAATCACACAGCATGTTCCCTAAATTCAGTTTTGAATTGCTTTCCGCTGTGCCAAGTGTTGCACACGGATCTCAGTAGCTTAGGGTTCAAGGCGTTAGCCGTGAATTACTTTGCTCTGTTTCACCCTAGCTCAGGCTATCTCCACCTGACGAGTCCAAACCAGGACGAAACCGCGGTCGTGGTGTGCCAGTGCTGGGAAGAGCAACACCCAAATAGCTCTTACACAGCTTTCTCTGTCTACTGACGAGATCAGCGGTGGTGGTGTTCCAGCCAACTACGAAATGATCCTATCTGCCTCCTGATCTCCCCCAAAAGTTCATCCCAGCAAGAAATTGTTTGGGAAGATCTGATGCTCATGCAGTCCAGTTATCTTTTATAGGGACGAGAGCGGTGCGCATTATGTATGACTTACAGGGAACTAATGCTGTGATAGGGACAACTGCTCCATGGGGGACAACTGCGTCCTATATGACTAATTTAGTAGATGAAACTGGAGAACAGATACCGCTCCTCCTCTGAAGCAGCGGCTCCACAGACCGCCTACTACGTAGGATTAATCATATTTATGTGTGTCATGGTCATACTTTACAGCCCAACAACTACTGATTCGAGTGAGTTGGGCCACGGTTGTCCGGCGCTTTCTATATGTGTACTGGCTATCTGAGTGAGGATATTTAAGAGGAAACCAACTCATTTAATTTGGTTGATAAGCAAACAGGTGGATTGACCTAATCACAAATGTATAGTTGTTTAATGTCCTTAGTAACATTGTTCTAGGAATACTAGCGGTTTGAACTGTATATTTTCCTCGCAAAGGGACTGATATTAACGCAGTGCGACGATTTTCTTACCTCTTCTAGTCACTGAGCTATACAGGGTGCCTCTGGTCCCCTTGAGAACTGCTACCAGATTGGTCAATGTTAAGAGGTCTGGCAAACAGTCTCCTAGTTCTCCAGGTTGGGTGTTTGAAATGGGAGGGCGTCGACTTCTGTAAAACTAAATCATTGCCAACTACCCGCTGCCTTGCGGACAGGTTTTTGAGCCAAAGGCTTTGGAACAGGACCCTAATCGTTCTCCTGTCTAGGTCTGGGCACCCTGGCAGTATCTCAGCGCGCATACAACAATGACTTCTTCTACAAACCTAAATTTCATCCTGCATCGTTCTTTGCTCAGCTTATCACTGGTTGCTTTATCTGCTGTAAACCGCAAGGTAGATTAGCGAAAACATGCTACTGCTGGCACCTCCCTTCCCTCTTGTACACCTGTTTCTCTTATTCCCATCCCGACCTCCATTACTAACGTGCCTTCTATAATCCACAGCTTAATTGACAGCAACCGAAGTGTCACTAATCTAGAACCATCCGTAACCACCTCACCACAACACCCATCGGATGCATATCGGCAACAGTCCCTTATAAATTCACGCCGTCCCGTTTACCTTGCGGTGTTCAACGTTCTCACTCTAAGCCAAATAGATCAACAAGCTGCACTCGCAAAGCACATTGGACATACTGGGTTTTGTCGTGTTGTGTGTCCGAAACTAGGATCAATGACCTTCACAGGGTTGTTGAATTAACTGCGCCCGGCTTATCCTCTCGATATTGGTTGCGCACATCAGGCGACGCTGAGACGGCACTCACGTTTCAAGCTGAGATAGTTGTCATTCTCAGCGCCAAGGCTGAGCCATCTTTGGTTGATTGGATTCCGGTGAACAGCCGTTTATGTGCAGCCCTTTTGACGACATCGACCAAGGTTTATTCCCGTAGTAGCACAAAACGCTGTTTGTGCTTTCCGCTTATGCTCCCACCGACTGCAATTCTGATGCTGTCAAAGACGCATTCTATCACGAAGTGAACGCGCTACTACGTAGTGATACTAGCTCAGACAGTACGGTGTTCGCAAGGGATATGAATGCAAAACTAAGGCGTTTGAGCCTTCCAAAAGCTTAGCTAGTTGTTACTTATGGGCTTAACTCCGTACGGATTGACAACAGCATCTGTTGCACTGTGTGCGGACACCAGCTGTTTCTTAGTAGCACTGCTTTTAGACACAGTGGGCGCCGAAGTGCCACTTGGTGTCCTCCTGTAGGCGGCCAGCAATTGATCCAAGGTGATCGCACTGCCATAAGTTACAGGTGGCATGGTTGCATCCTAGATTGCAGCTTGTACTGGAATACCTGCGTCGACTCCGATCATGTTGTGGTACGCTTTCGTTTCTCCATGAATTTTAAGGATTGACAAATGCGATATTGTCTCAGGCCTCTGTCAGGTAAGCCTACGAATACGCACTGCATACCGAACTTCCGCTGTCTTGTTCCATTGACAATGAGCATCAGCTGTATAGGACCTGGGTCGCCATGCACAAAGTAGGAGCATCTGGTTGTGGCACTATCAATCGTCACAGCATCAGTCACTGTATATCCGAGACCTCGGTGAACCTGTTGGAATCCAGAAGAAACCTCTCGACTAGCTCTGAGCACAGTGTGACCAGACGGACCATCAGGCGCGAACGAAAACGGAGCCTGCGCGCTAACAATGAAGACTGGTGGACCAGTGGAGCTTGAAAAATGGAGGAGGCAGAAGCAGTAGGCAATTACTGCAACCTCTTGCAGCTGATTCACATCAATGGTCTCAGGGAATCAGACGTCAGTGAGACAAGCAGATACAGCGCGTGTGTACTGATATACAATTAGGAGCGCCGGATGGCTCGTTAGACAGAACATTTTGAAGATCAGTTCAGCTGGCCACCTCCTCCCGGACCTCTTCCTTCTCAGATGATGCAGGACGAGCCATAGACTTTTAGTTTAATGCCTCCATCGGGAGCCGAGTTCCGAAATGCAATCACGGCCATCAAGTGTTATCTTGCCGCTGGCCGGGATTCCCTCCAACCTGCACTATTTAAGGATGGAGGTGAAGCCTCGTATAAAGTACTGACCTCCCTATTCGTACGTAATTGGAAGGAAGAGTGTGCCGGCTAACTGGAATGAATCGAGTATAGTGGCGATGTACAAGAAGGGGAGTCGTACAGACTGTCCTAACCACAGTGGTATTAGCCTAACGCCAGTTGTGACAAAACTACTGGTGTCGATTCCCGTTCGTCGCCTCAATGTGGAACGGGAATTTTGGACTAGGGAAGAGCGGGCAGGTTTTTACCCAAGACGTGGCTGTATATACCATACACTTACGCTGCGGCAGGTGGTAGAGCAGCGCCAAGTCTACTACAGCCCCACAATAGCCATGTTCCTCGATTTCAAGATGGCACTCGATTCAATGGATCGATCAATTCTGTTCGAAATGCTTGCGCGCAAATGTATTCCCAAGAACTTCGTGAACCTCCTACGTGCGCTATACTGGAACATCACACGCAGCGTCAGGGTCTACGGTGTCCTCTCGGACAGCTTTGCGACCACAAGTGGCTTTCATCAGGGTTGTCCGACTTCCTCGTTTTTGTTCAGATATGTCATGGGCTCTATAATGGGGTGTGCCCTTATGGAATCTAATGATGCAGGTCTTAAACTCTTGTCTAGTGAAAGGTTAGTTGATTTTGATTATGCAGAAAGTATGGTCTAGCTTTCTGGGAATGTTAGGGCGGCGAATCAACCCTAAGTAGCCTGTCTAGAGTGGTTCCATTATTTGGTATGCGCTTCGCACCCTAAATGTGCAAACTGCTGCTGCAAGACTACCAGCCAGTGAATGATTTCTTCACCCTTGCTAACGAGGAATTCCAGCCTATTGCTCGATTCAATTATATTGACAGCTGCATCAGCAGCGATGGACACACAGAAACAAGACAGTTTACGCATTGTGAAGGTCAGAACTGTCTTCTTAAATCTGCGGCATCTTTGACAACAGAAGGGAATTTCCCTCTGTCTGAAAGGCCGTGTATACAAGGCCATGGTGAAGGCCGTTCTGCTCTATGGGAGTGAGACTTGGCCCCTTCGGTCTGAAGATATGAGGCGCCTTCAAGTCTTTGATCATCGCTGTCTGCGAAGCATTGCTGGTGACTGATGGTATCAGCTTGTCAGTAACCATGATGTGCGTAAGCGAGTACTAGGTAGTGATTATCATGCTAGCTGCTTAGAACAACAGATAGCACTGAATAAGTTGCGTTTCGCTTGGGCACGTGCCACGTATGTCTGGCCATCGCTTACCTAGGAGGGCCTTGTTTAGTCTGCCAGGTGCAGCGTGGCACAAAGCTCGAGGTGGACAGAAGTTGACTTGGCAGCGTGAAATGAAATCACTGACGACCAAACTGGGTGCCGTTGGTCCGTTTTGCCTTCCAGGGGGAGTTCAGGTCACTCGCCTAATGCTTGGCATGAGACTTTACAGGACTTGCCCCGCAGCCGACACTAGTGGCGCGACTGGTGACGTCTCCTATTCGGATTTCCTGTGTAAAGTGTGTTTTTTGCCAAGTTATCGGTGGTGTACTTGCTGTTTATGATGGGGGGCAATGAAAGCTGCAAGGAAGCTATTTCGCCGATGCCATCTTATCTTTGCACGATAGCCAGCTGTTAGTGACGGTATGTTGTCTACACAATGTGTAGACGCCTTGACCCTGAATGTCTGTGCTTAGGGCATTAAGGTTTTCAGGCAAGTCCCCCTTCTTTCCCTCTTATTACTTTTCACTTAGGTTATAATAATTGAATGGCAGCGAAGCATCAGTCCAAAGACTGGTGGACTGCTGTTGTTGTTGCTGATGATGATGATGGTGGTGGTGATGATGATGATGATGATGATGATGATGATGATGATGATGATGATGATGAGAACCGGGAACTGAGAACTGGTGCGAAGCAGCGAGTAGAGGTTGCTCTGTGTAGCTGCATCATTCATCGTTTTCGGACATTAACTTTTTATTTATCGTTTCGCTCTCTGTACTTTGCCTCTGCAAATTGTTTGTCTAGTCGCATCTTGAATTTAGACACGCTGTTCGCTTCTACTATATGCTGAGGCAGGTCGTTCCAGACATTCACCACTCTGCGTTCGAAACAGAGTTGATGGGCGACCCGCTTCAAATCCGCGACGATAAGTTAAATTTTGCCTCGCCCGGAGGCGAGGTTGCAAAAACGAGTCAAGACTCATTGTGTTGTGCCTCCCCACGGAAATCTTTAGTAAAAGGCGAAAGATTCATCCGCAAATGATGACGATGATGATGATGATGATGATGATGATGATGATGATGACGAGGAGGAGGATGATGATGATGATGGTGATGGTGACGAAGTTGATGATGATGATGATGATGATGATGATGATGCTGCTGCTGCTGATGATGATGATGATGATGATGATGATGACGATGACGAGGATGAGGATGATGATGATGATGGTGATGGTGACGATGTTGATGATGATGATGATGATGATGATGATGATGATGATGATGATGATGCTGATGCTGATGATGATGATGCTGATGATGCTGATGATGCTGATGATGATGATGATGATGATGATGATGATGATGCTGATGATGATGATGATGATGATGATGATGATGATGCTGATGATGATGATGATGATGATGATGATGATGATGATGCTGATGATGATGATGATGCTGATGATGATGATGATGATGATGATGATGATGATGATGATGATGATGATGATGATGATGATGATGATGATGATGATGATGATGATGATGATGCCGTTGCTGATGATGATCGAGCACATTATCGGCACGTGCCTGGCAAAATAATATTCGCCTAGCCTATCCTGAGGAATTTTAAGCACGTCCGTATCTAGAAGAAAACATGAGATCAAGCGGAAATATCTTCAGTCACAAAATACACCACAGTATGTACGGTGGGACATGAGGAAACTTATACCTCAGTTTGCTACTCCATCTATTTTTCCCCTTTTACGTCATAAGGTTACGTATGTTTAAAAAAGCGACTCACTTATTCATCAACAATACGTGATGCGGCATTTAGCATCTGAATCTCGAGCTGACACAAACCATCAGTGTGCTCATTAGTCCTTCAGCAACTCCGAGGGGAAGTACCGTGTTTATTCGTTTTACTCATGGTAAACTACTGCCGTCATTTTCTACCACAAGGATATAATCCATTTGCTGTTCCTGTCACCACACCACTAGTTGGTTCGTTTATCGTCGAGTCACTAATTAGGATGAACGGGCCAGTGGGTAGAACGCTGGGGACCGTAGTTACCGACAAACGCTTGTGCTACAAAGTCGACAAATTCCACTAACATTTGCTACAGCACTAGAAAGCTAACTTGTATTTCGTGATTGAATGATTTACTATCTTTAGTAAACCATCTTGAAAGTCCTGATTGCACAAAGTGAATCGCTCATATGTATTTCACGCTTCACGAGAATCTGGAATATCTTAGGAAGTCGAATTTCTTTGACCTGACTGCGATTACGACACTCACCGACCCATAATGGATCGGAAATAATAATTCCTTAACTACCACTGCAGGAACTCATAACAAGCTATTTCCAAATCACGGCTTCTCAAAATACTTTCAGTACTTACTGGTGTTAAATGGGGCCCGCGATTCAGCAGTATGCCAATATGGAAGAAACTGGGCTTTCACATGTAGATGTGGATCCTTGACTTCGGTAGATGAGCTCAATGAACCCCTGGAATCACATGTGGAATCCAACAAATCGGATGTGGGAAATTTGTTACACGAATTGCGGTCTGACGATAAAATCGACGCTATGGTGAACGATCTTCCTGAACGTACGCAATGAGTGCAGTTGATGTCCATCTGAGGCAGTGTTGGCACGAAATGAGATCATTGGCTGACTCAAACGGAACACTGAGGCATTGAGTGGTGGTGAAAATCCCGATCTTCCTACCATTCACATGCACACGCATGCGCACTCGCATCCACACACGCATCCGCTGCATAATGAGTCAGCCAGGAGCGCGAAGCTTTGACTGTGCCAATAGATATCGTTTAACCGCACCATGAGTGGTACCTCACCACCACCAAAGTGACAAACGTATACATCAGGGGTGAAGGACAGCGAATCATCATGCTTCATTAGCGGTTGTCGGCTGTCTACACCTATCAAAGACCACAGGGTTTAATCTAGTCAACCGGACAAAAGGAACATCAGCCAATGGTGGGTATTCAAAACAGTAATATGGTTCACCAAATTTAAGGGTGGTGATTTTGAAGCGATAAATTATAGCGGCTAGCAAATACCCTCAGCCACAATGATAATTCACCTTATAAGATGTTGAAATACCCGTATGAATCCACTTAAGGAAATCATCTAAGGGAATACACTTCAATGCTAGCGTGCGGTTTGGTTTGGAAGATAACCTACTTCCGCAGTGCAGTTTTCAGCAATCTTTTTGTTACTTTCATACTCACGTTCCTCTAACCAAGGGCCTGACGTACACGGTTGGTTGAAGTGTAGGAATTGCTTCGCAAAGAAACTTACGCACAGTTTCTATTAAGTTCATTGCAGTTACATAGCTAGTACCCCCCACCCCCTACTAGCGCTAGATGTCTCTATCTGCTCAGGTTGGGCCATCAGTAATACGCTTTCCCTTAGGAAAGACGCCAGCATTAAATGTACTATCATGTAGTTCGTAGCCTAGTCCCAAATCTACTGGACTGCGAGGGATGACGGATTTCAATTTGACTAGGCTACTAACTGAGGCTTACTGAGACCCGTCTCCCATTGTTACGTGCAGTGGCAATGTTATGCATGAGGTCCTTAACCTTGTTGGCCATCTTTCCTTATGGATTTCCAAACTCGCGTAGATCATGTTGTACTAGGTCATGCGTTAGTTGTAAACGTACATTTCGGCATCCGTGTTCCTGATATTTTCATACTGATTACCAACACCTAGATTCAAGTCCTTGGGTGATGAACTCCTCTTAGACATCTTTGAGCTAAATCTCTGTCTGCGTATACTCCTTTTATCTGCAGATCACTGACCATACAGCAGATACATCCGAGTCGCGGAAGTATCCATTGGGTGGAATTGATCGTGGCACCTACACACCTAAATCGCATTCACTAGAGCTGCTTCGTGACCACACCGAGTTAACAATAGAGCCAACATTCCGACTTTGCATTCCT